>JAYGGG010000224.1:0-47842 GCA_036346245.1 Bonia amplexicaulis | reverse complement strand
ACTTTTCCAAGGAAACTCCAATAAAAGCCAAGAACAAATAATATACATGTAAAAGTTTTAACTTTTCCTTATTTTTGTATTTCCTAAAATCTAGAAGTTACAAAGTAACTCCTAACAAAGGCACCAATTGTACATAGATTATTAGCAAAATTGGCTACTTTTGTTCCATTCGTCAAGACATCAATTTTTTTCATTGTCCAAACACACCGCAAAATCATAATTATTGGCTAGTAGACATTAGAGGCATTCAAATATAAATAATTTTACTACGAGTTTGAGAGAGAATCAAATATCATCACCCTATTCTCTTCGTAGACAAGAAACCAGAAGAGGTTGCCCGCATGCAAGGGACAAAGCGGAAGGTGGCGCCATGGCTCCTCGTGGGACCATGATGACGAACAGCACCGTGATGAAGCTCTGCGAAGACCAAACGGGAGGCGCCACAAGGAGGTTGTCATTGGAACTAGCAGGGAGGAGGTGCACTTTAGGTCGCCGACGACCACGAGCGATGCGAGGATGGAGTCAAGTGAGCTTGGCGTGACGCCGGTGGTGGTGGCAAGGCAAGCAGCAGCTACGCGCGTCACGACGACATGAGGCGGAAAAGATGGCTCGGTTTCAATGGAGACCAAGCAACAACAAATAATACGAAAAAAGGAGTAAAGAACAAGCATTAGGGAGTGATGGAACGTGACTTGAGAGAGGAATTGGCTAGATCTCACCGAAAAGGAAATTGACACGATGCGGGCTCGGTCGGAGTTGAGGAAGTGTTAGTATCAGTAATCAAGAGATAGGATACTAACTGAATTAAGAGATAGAGTTGTAATCAAAGAGATCCGCGCATCTCCTATCTCAGATCGAACACGGACCGCTCACATCCGACACCTATATATACATGCCGATCCTCCGTTGTTTGCGTGTGGAAGATTTTCCATTGATCTCTAATCTTCTTGCTGCACCTAAGCGCCTACTTTACATGGTATCGAGCCACACCACAAAACAAAATCATGTCTTTCAATATCTCCTGACTAGCAATGTTAGCAGATTCATCAGGTTCTGGCCGGTCTTCTTCCCACCCTTCTTTGGTCACCTCATCAATATCAAGTTGACAAGAAGTAACTATCTCGCTATGGAAGGCACAGATGCTTCCATATTTACGTACCAACAATTAATTGGCTATGTAACAGCAAGATTACTCCTCCTACCGAGATGATTTCTGCAATCAAGGAGAGACGACGCAGAACAAAATCCGACGACGTGCAAAGGCTACAAAGAAGATCGATGGTTTTGGGGCAATTCTATCCTCATTATCCAAGAAGTATTGGCTCAGTACTTTTTCTGCCACATCTCTGAAGTTTGGCGTGCATTAGAAAGCATGTTTGCATCAAGTTCCGTGGCAAGGAAGATTCGTGATCCGGATGCAATTGTCCACTACAAGAAGAATGAATTGTCGATGGTCGATTATTTCAACAAGATGAAGAGTCTTGTTGATACTTTGTCGACTATAGGACAACCAACGACAGATGAAGAAATTGTCGGCTATATGCTAGCAGGATTGGGAGAAGATTATGATGCATTGGTTACTCCATCAAGATTAGATCGATGTGGTCACACTTATCGATCTATATGCACATATGGTGAGTTTTGAGATGAGAAAGGAAAGAATAATAAAGCTGTTTTCAAATTTTTGAAGCTAACAATGTCATGCGAAATCGAGGAGGACGACAAGGTGGCTATTCACGAGGAGGAAGTGGTCGTGGTAACAATGGCAGCCGCAATAAATCACTTCGAATTTTCTCGACAACAAATCGTCGACTTGTCAAGTGTGTGGTAAGGCACATACATATGTAAAGTGTTGGCACAGATTTGATCACTCCTACCATGGAGATGAGAACAAAACAACAGCGGAATGGCAACAACGACATCATACAATCTTGACCTGAATTGGTATAATGACCTCGGCACACCGATCACATCACGAGATCTTGACAAAATAGCTATCAAGGAAAGATATTGCAGAGGATCGTACAAGTAGCTAATGGTAAGTCATTACCTATTGCTTATATCGGGTCATTCTTCTTTTCCTTTGTCGATCGATCGCTTGTGTTACACAACATCCTTCATGTGCCTAATATTTCTAGAAACTTGTTGTCGTGACATCGCTTTACATCCGACAACAATGTATTCATAGAATTTCATCCAACCTATTTTGTGGTGAAGGATCGTCTCACGAAGAGACCTCTTCTTCAAGGCAAATGTGAAGGGGATTGTATCCTTCGAATCCATCTCTCAAGACAACTTCCGCCAAGCCTTTTCCAAGATCAAAGTGTTTGAAGAACGATGGCATTTCGTGACTCGGCATCCTCGTCAAATAATTAGGCACATTCTCAAATATAATAATATTGCTATTTCCTCCACAATTGTGGCAATGTTTGCAATGCGTGTCAAGAAAGCAAAAGCATAGCCACCTTTTCTCTGCTTCCAATAGAATGTCTTTGTCTCCTCTTGAGCTAGTTTTTTGGATGTATGGGGTCCCGCCGAAAATCGCTTAATGGGAATACATATTATGAGTTTCATTGATGACTTTAGCAAATTCACATGGGTGTATCCTATTAAATCAAAATCAAGTGGTTCATATCTTTCTTCGATTTCAAAACATGTAGAAAGACTTTGAATAAGAATATTCTCTCCTTTCAATCCGACCGTGGAGGGAATATCAAGCTTTACACAAAGTTCTTCAAAGATGCGCATCGTGCATCAAGTCTCCTATCCACACACACACCGCCAGTAATCTGTTCACCGAGAGAAAACATAGGCATATTGTAGAAGTAGGACTCTCACTACTCGCTCAAGCCTCCATGCCATTAAAATTGGGATGAGGCATTCCGCATCGCTAGCTTTCTTATCAATCGCTTGTCGAGCCGTGTCATTGAGTATACCACTCCACTTCGAGGTTGTTTTGAACAAAACCGCACTACACTTTTCTCAAAACTTTTGGATGTTGCGGCCGAACCTAAGACCTTATAACAAGCATAAATTTGAGTTTCGGTCTCAGCAATGTGTATTCATTGGATATAGTAGTTTGCATAAGGGATACAAGTGCTTAAACAAAGCTACCAGTCGAGTATATATATCTCGAGATGTTGTCTTTGATGAGCTAGTTTTCCCATTTGCTTCCTCATATCCCCGATCGAAAACAATATTTCATCAAGATCATATTCTTCTTCCTGTGTCTGTTGTGTCCAGACCATCATTTGCTCCTTCTTCCATCCCTGTGAATGACCATATAAGTAATAGTAATGATTATACTGTTGTTACTACTAACTCTGCAGACACAAGCATGCAGGAAGGTGGAAGTTTCTCTCAGACCTGATCCAACACCTAGTGCGATATAATACCACGGCAAGGAGTATGTACTGACTTAGGAACAACATTCGTCGCCCTAAGCAATATACAGATGGCAATCGCCGATATCCGTTGAATAGTCGTGCTTTTGCAATATGACTCATTCAAATTGATGAACCATCAAGTCATGAAGAAGCACCAAGATGCGAATGGCTGTCAGCTATGGATGCGAGTTCAAGGCTTTACAAAAGAATAACACTTACGCCTAGTTCCACAAAGATCCGATCAAAATATCATTGATTGCAAATGGGTGTTCAAACCGAAAAGAAAGGCATATGGCTCCATAGATCGTTACAAAGCTCGTTGGTAGCAAAGGGATTCAAGCAGATATGGGATTGACTATGAAGATATGTTTAGTCCCGTGGTGAAATCACCACTATTTGTATCATTCTTGCATTGGCCTCAAGGATGGACTTTACGGCAAATAGATGTTACCAATGCATTTCTTCATGGAGTGCTTGAAGAAGATGTCTATATGAAGCAACCTCCTGTTATGAAGATCACAAGCTTCCACAATATGTTTGCAACCTTGACAAAGCACTTTATGGTTTGAAACAAGCACCCGAGCTTGGCATTCTCGCTTTAGCAACAAATTGAAGGAGTATGGATTCAATTTTCTCGGTCGAATTCGTCACTATTTGTGTACAACAAGGTGGATTGGTTATTTTCTTGTTAATCTATGTAGATGATATTATCATCACAAGTTCCTCAATCCATGCCACCGATGTTCTTGTTACATCTTCATGAGGAATTCTCCTCAAGGACCTTGGAAACTTACATTATTTTCTCGGGAGTTCGTGTTATCCAAAAAAGGATGGTTTATTGTCGACACCAGAAGTATATTCATGATATTCTTCGTCGTGTTCATATGGAGAATTGCAAACCTGCATCCACTCCTATGTCTTCCATGTAACAACCGCCTCAAACCGAAGGCACCCGCTCGACAAGAGGGCGACCTATAGGAGTAATGGGAGCATTACAATATTTGATGTTTACTCGCCGATATTGCATTTTCGGTGAATAAGGTATGCCGCCTCGATTCACCTACATCTACCATCGACGCAAGCTAAACGATTCTCGCGATACTTGAAAACACGGTCAAGACGGACCGCAGATTAGGAAATACAACTCTACACTAATCGCTGCATTCTCGATTCTGATCGGGTCGGCCGCCTCGATGACCGGAGATCCACAAGTGGATTTGCTGTGGTTTCGGGCAATAACTGTTTCATGGAGTTCCCGTAGCAATAATCAGATCGAGATCAAGCACGTGTCGAATACAAAGGCATGGCTAATGCCACAAACCAAACAATTTGTCAGTAGTCTCTACTTCGAGAACCGAGTATTCCAATCGAGACCACCGCCTCTCGTGGCGACAACTTAGGAGTAACATATTTATCACTAATCCAATGTTTCACGCCGAACAAAATATATTGAGATCGACTTTCATTTTGTTAGAGAACGAGTAGCTCGAGACAATCGGAAGTACGGTTTATTTCAACTCGTGACCAAGTTTCGATATCTTTACTAAACCGCTCACCGACTCAAGTTTTGAAAATTTTCATGCAATCTCAACTGCTATAGCTGTTGAGATTGAGAGAGGGTGTTAGAAATACAACTACCTTTGTATTTCGTATAGTATCCGTAATCAAGAGATAGGATACTAACCGAATTAAGAGATAGAGTTGTAATCAAAGAGATCTCGCGATCTCCTATCTCAGAATCGAACACGGACTGCTCACGTCCCGCACCTATATATACATGCCGATCCTCCGCTGCTTGCAAGGCGGAAGATTTTCCATTGATCTCTAATCTTCTTGCCGCACCTAAGCGCTACTTTACAGAAGAAGGGCGCGTTCGCGAGTCGGCTACGAGGAAGATGAAGCCGACTTATGGACGGAACTTCTAGGCTCGGGAACACGTCGTGACACGGTTTCTCAAGGAAGAGCAGTTTTGGGGATGATGGTGCGGAGCTGCGGACGCCAGGGTGTTGTCCCGTGTTCCCAGGCGGAGCGATGCGAGGATGGAGGAGGAAGCGTAGGGAATGCTCATTGATCAGGAACACGTGATGCTCTCCAAACTAGGGCACCGCTGCCGCTCAGCAAGGTTGGCCTCGGGTGCGTTTGTCGAGAAGTAGACAGGAAAGTTTCCAGATAGGGAAGTTTCCAGACTTGGTGGATCAGACCGGGAGAAGGATGGAGAAGGTGAGTCTTCTTGGTTCCTAGACGTTGGATTAGTTTTGGACAGGGGAGGTTGCTGCCTACCACAAAGTTTGCAGTTAGAAACCTACTGCAGTAGATCTCCTGTCTGTGCGTGTGTGCCCAAAAGGGCAAATGAGACATTTCACCTACGCTCTCTCTCCTAACTAGTAGGAAAGTGATATTTTAATAGCTCCAAGAGCATGTATAATCATATATATTACCTAGTTATCTGTAAACATATGCTATATAAAATTTTAGATGATGTGAAAAAGAGATAAAGAAGAAAGAGAAAGATATTGTCTACTATTTAATAGACGGTATTATAGACGATTGTATAAGTAAATATATAGATAACATATTAATTATATAAGGCTATTACAAATAACTATATAAACAACATATTACATATGTTATCTTTAGTCTTTTCTATAGATGATATGGAGGTATATTACGATCACCGTTGTCTATATACATACTCTAATATTTTCTGATAAATAA
Organism: Bonia amplexicaulis; assembly: GCA_036346245.1. Classification (NCBI taxonomy): domain Eukaryota; kingdom Viridiplantae; phylum Streptophyta; class Magnoliopsida; order Poales; family Poaceae; genus Bonia; species Bonia amplexicaulis. The sequence continues at coordinate 41,741 of JAYGGG010000224.1, read as the reverse complement.
TCATGATTTTGCAATGTCAACATAGGCTAGGCTAAAGATAACCGACCTACTTTAAGGAAACGGACAAGATTTCACTAGCAAAAGCACTTAAAGCGCCAGATGTAATGTCTTGCGCTTGTTTGAACACCAAGTCTAACAAGATACACCTCCAGAAGAAATAACGGCACGAGATTCTTATAGGAAAATGATGACATGTAAACTTCACGGACTCGTGGTACTATTCCATCTGCATGGTTAATTAAGTATTGCGATAAAGCCCTCGCGCAAAAGAAGTATTCTGACAAAGAAAACAAATACATGTATAACTATATAATTCTGTGAAACTTGGCATTTCCTCGAGTCTTTTCTGTTGTTGCTATGATATTGCCGCCCGCATGTTTCAATCTAATTATGCGACATCTGCATAGAGATCCTGAACAGTAATTCGGCTTGCTATTGGAATTCTCACTGCCTTCTGGTCGTTGTGCCAAGTAAGGCTCCCAAATGTATAGTCCCCTTGCAGCTTCCATAGAGGTGAAAGCTTCACCTTGAACGTATGAACTTTGTTTGCAGCATTAAACACGAGAACAGGCGGCTCAACATCCATTTTAACTCCAGGTGGGCTCTGGATTGCAGCATGGTAAACTGCATCGACCTCACCTACGTTTGTAACCGTTCTCGACACGGTGATTGGATGCCTCAAATCAGGAATAGCGATGGATGGTAGATTCAGGTGATACCCAGGTAGTGCAGACTCATTGCAGCTTACGGGTGTCTTTATGGTGCATCCCAAGAATTTGTTGTAATCGCTTGGATCAATGTCATAAATCAGGCCAGGGTCCGCCGCCCGGTTAGGGTTGATGTTTCCGCCTCCGTAGTCAAATGGGTCTGCAATCTTCCGAGGCAATCCTTCTGCCAGTATCGGCATGCCTAGTTCATCAGTTACAGACGCTTCGCATTGCAAAATGAAACGGAGGTAAGACAAATGCGGAATTGTCCAGGCATCAATTGGGAATTGGAAGCATTTCGCAGAGTTGTGGTTGGCTTGCTTACCAGTGGTGACGATGGCTGATTTTAGTGCAGCAGGAGACCAATTTGGATGTAGAGCTTTCAGAAGCGCGACGACGCCAGCTACATGCGGGTTGCCATTGATGTTCCTGAGTTAAACTCATAGGAGTCTTTCGTTGCTGCTAAGATGTTGGCTCCAGGTGCAGCTATGTCAGGCTGTTAAGGATACATGACAGCGGTGAGCTGGCTAAAGGTCATGGCTTGCTAGTGCCTACTACTATCTAGTGCTACGTTTTAGTTCAGGTACCTTGAGAAAGGCAGGGTATTCAACAGATGGACCTCTCGAGGAGAATGACGCCACTTTTGGCGCCAGTATGTCTTTCCCCGTAACAGTGCGCGCTGGTTCAATCTTTGCAACGGGAGAGCTGCTTAATACAATAAAAAAAGAATTATCTGAGAAAGGCTTGTTGAACTCAATGCAGAAGAATGCAATTGATCGTACCTTGTGTCGCCGATGTAATTGCTGATCTGCTTCCCAGTGTCAAGATCCACAAGAACACAAGCAATGCCTTGGCACCAATTAGCTGTCACAATTAGAATGTCCGTCGTATATTGAGCGAAAACAAGACCAGAGCCCCCGCCATTCTGGACGTTTTGCGACGCTAGTAAGAAATGGTCGCGGGGCATAAACGCTTCTTGCTCGCCGCGGAGAAGCGCGCCGCAGATCACAATTTTTCCTCTCACATCCGTGCCATTCAGAGCATCTGCCGTGCATCTAACCACAGAAAGCAAAGTGTCAACAACTCAAAATTCCTGACACATTAACAAAAAATTGAACATGAAAATTCAACGATCTACTGGATTTACTTACAGGCCTCCATATGCAAGACTTCTGAAGCTGCTCCTGGATGAGTTCCTCCCATGGTAATAGAGAGACTGTCCCTGTAAAATGGGCAGAGTTTGCTCAGGATCAGCAACTTGTAATTATACATACCAGTCATGGTGCACTTTTGAATCTTCAGTGCAGGTGTTTGCATTCTGTACCACTATGTGTTGCTTATTTCCCAGCGAGATCATCGTCGGGAACGACCGATCAATCTTGCTCGCGGCAACTGTGATGACCCACGGAGCGGTATTCTCAAGAGTCTGCGGTCTAGGCCCGTCGTTCCCGGCCGCGTACACGATGGTGATCCCCTTCTGAACCGCGTGCAGAGCGCCGAACGAGTTCTCCTCCGGCAAGTTGAGGGACAGCGACAGTACGTCCACGCCGTCGTGTATCGCGTCGTCGATGGCGGCGAGCACGGCTGCAGAGTTGCCGGTGGTCCTGCTGCCCCAGAGGACCTTGTACACGGCGATGCGAGCCCGGGCGCGCCGCCCTCGCGGCCCCGCCGCGAGGCCGTGGAAGCTGGCCGCCCACGACCGAGCCAGCCGCGGTGGAAGCCGTGAGTACTGTGGCCATTCCGTCCCGGGGCGAGAGGTAGTCTGTCTTGAGGGTCTCCTCGTCCATTCCGGCGTTGTAGAACCGTGCGCCGATTATCTTGCTGCTGCAGTTGTTGCTGCCCCAACCTTGTCCGACTTGACACACGCCTTTCCACCGTGATGGCACGGGCCTGTACCCTTGGTCGCTGAAGCTTCGACTCCGGCCAGATACCTGAAGTGCGTACACCGTAGGATGCGTATTAGTAAGAGGGCTTGCACAAGAAATGGCGCCAAATTAAGGAATCACTGGTTCAAGCTTCCTGAGCAAGATGGAGTACTAACCGGTGTCGATAACCCCAATGATTATATCCTCCGTAGTTGGTTCCGTGGAGTAGTTCAGAGGGCATTTGGTAGTTCAGCCTGAGAAAGTCCCAGCTCCGCGTAGTCTTCATTGTGCACCTTCTGCTTGGTTGGACGCTAATGACTTCGGGAAACTCTGTACAGATCGAATGAAAATTGAACAAATCACAAATGCACATTTTTTTCTTTTACCGGATATTGCTCAACTACGGTTACAGAAATCTCAAGGCACTGTTTGAAACGCGGCTGGGAAAATCCTGCTTTCCACACAGGCCCTGAGCGCTAGATGATGAGAGAGAGACAGAGTCTTGACCTGCAAGTTGTTTTGCTTGGTCTTCAGTAAGCATTGCGGCGAAGCCTGAGAAACCATGCTTGTAGTTGTGGACGATGGAGGCAAAAGAATCTTCCTTGCTAAAAGTTCGATCGGCAGTGTACACGCACAATTAGTTTCTTAGCAAACAAGAACATATCATTCATCACAGAACCTTGGATGAAAATGACAGGGTACGTACCTTCCAAGAATAGTGGTGAGCATATCATGGTGCGAAGCGATGACATCGTTCGGGTGTGCATGTTTCACATCACCTAGGTATGCTATATAAAGCTAAGGACGAAGACGGTCAGTATATGTAGGAACATCTTTCCCTCGCAGAAGAAAGAAAGAAAGTATAGGAACATCTTTAAATTAAACTAGTCATATCACTCTAATTACGTACTGAAACAAGCTCCGGGCAGGCATGCTTACCTTGCGAGATCCTCCATGTACTCCGAACAACAGAATGCTAAAGCAAAGTAGTAGCACCGAAGCTAAACGGGCACGAGAGGAAGAATAGAATCCCATTTTCGCTATGCTGTGGCTCTCACCAGTGCCTTTAAATTAAACTAGGCATATCACTCTATTTATGGATGTCTGAAGGTTGAATTATCTTGGTAAAGAAAAAGAAAATTCGAAGAACACGCGTATCGTTCGTTCCTCACATTTTCTTTTCGCTTTCTTAACGCCGGTTTGGTGATGCTAGCTTTGAGACTTTGATCGAGCCCCCTCTGAATAGGTCCCCTCTGAATTCTTGATTAGGTCAAGCGCGTGACGTTATCTGCTAATCGCACGGCCTACAATCTGTCATGTGTGAGCACGCTCTTTCATGTATTTATTGTAATCTTTTCTTTGCACACGTGAAGGTTTGAATTAGTAGTCCGTGGTTGCATAGGACATCAACGCGCCTCTGCAAAGACTGCTTCAAGACCAGGGCCTGCCACTTGGCCAATTTTATAGGCTTCAAGTAAGTTTCAGCCGCTTTTGCAGAAGTTCTAGCTATTTGATGATTCATCCTTCATCGAACCTTTCTGAGCTTGGTGAAAGGGCGAAAAGTAAGTAAGAGAAACCGACGGCGGAAGCGATCCAAACTGCCGAGCCCCTCCGTCCCCAACTCGAGGCACCACGTAGTAGGAAGGTTCAAGATAATATTATAATAAATTATTGTTAAGTTTGTAAAGCTAGAATTTAAATTTTGTAAAGTTTATATTTTGTCGTTTGTTATCAAATAAACCGGTTTGATCACCGCTTGTTGCCGATCGCACCTTCGTGTGTTGCCGTTAGACCACGCCAAGCGGAATGACTAGACCTTTAATGGCGGTTGCAATTTTTCAAAACAGTGTTTTGCATCGAGTGTGACTGGTCTAACTAGGTTCTCGTTGGCGGTCAAACCGCCACGAAAAATTGATTATGTGATTTTGGGAAATTGTTTTTTGGATGATTCGAATTATGACAGTGAATTTATGTTGTATGAAACATGTTTTAGCTAACGTGAGTAAAGTTGTGAAAAACTTATGTCTAAACATGATTTGTTTGTCTTTAGATGTGTAGAAAGCTTTGAGTCAACCATGATCGACAACGAGGATCCGAGTTATGCTCATAAAAGAGCCAAGGCACAAACAGCAAAAATGCCGAGTGAAATGGTTGAACCAAGCATGGCACGAGAAAGATGGGAAATATTGAATGGAAGGTTCGTTACGTGTTGCACCAAATGGCTTGGTCGATCCAAGTGAGTCATGGCCCGATGAAAACGCAACGAAGAGATTTATCGACACGTGGCAAGCCATTGGTGCACCTAGATGTGGCGACCATAGTGATTGTTTGCAAGGGAAGATGAAGACCGAGTCAAACCAAGGGTATTTTGAAAATTTACCAAATACCATAACCTTTGTTGGATCAAACCACAACGCTTGAGTGATGCTTGGATAAACGATTTAGGTTAAAAGATGTTGAGAAGATCAAGTGAATCAAAGGGTAAATACTTAGCGGATTCAGATCATATGCTTTGAAAAGCGCTCATGAGTTAAGTGTGTAAGTAAAACCCATGTTGTGTAGGGTTAACGGCTTTTTCTAATTATGCTAGTGAATAGTATCAATTAGGTTATATGTGCTGGTTGTCTCATCTATTTAACGGGTGAGTTGGAGGCTTACAAGCTAACCATCCAAGATTCCAACCTTGTGTTTTAGGGTTAGAGTTAGAGAAGAGTGAGTTTGGTGGTGCTCTCTTGTTCTCCAAGTGGAGTGGTAGTAAAATTTTCATCCTCAACTAACAATATATCAACTTTATTCATCACTCATGATTCCTCCTTGTTTTGGTTGATTTGCTCTTGTTTTGTTGCTTTTGATCTCTTCTCTCTCCTTCTTTATCTTGTCAGTGTGCCAAAGATATGTAAGTGATGGAGATGACTCTTAGAGATCAAATACCATCCATCTAGTCACTAGGTCTTAAAGGATTTTTCGCTGTTCTGGTTTGCCTTTGTTTTGGTTTAATCTTGAAATTTCTTGATATCAAGTTTTACTTCTCATCTTTGAAATATTTTTCTTGTTGTGACATGTAGAAATACATCTAGAGCCATCTTGATCATCCTCACCCACGAGCAAGTCATATCTCAAGTTTTTGGTTTCACTGCTTTGGTGTAACTTTTCTTATTCTTGAGAAAGGTCAAAATTTTAACAAGGATTCAAGCAATCTATGGATAGAATAGGTTCTAGAGACTCTAAGCAAGGTGTATACAAAGTCTCATCTCACTTGGCTCGATTTTGAGAGTTGCACCAAAATGGTTTGGCCTCATTCCGATTTTCTATTTTGGGAACAAAGAAGCGGTCGACTATTCCTTGCCCAACATATCGGTCACCGGTTAGACCACTAGCTTGCCGCTGGTCGACTACTAGGCGCCGCTGGTCAAACCGCTATTGTGTCATCGGTCGATCGCACCATAGTATCCAAATAAACCGCTGTGCATGCAGCATAGCTCTTTAGTTTTTGAGTTTGATGCTTTGTTCTTGGCTTCCAATTTTGATCTTCATACCTCGTAGCTACTAGAGTGAAGAGTTTGATAATACTTAGGGAAAATTAGTGAGGCAACCGCTCACTCCCTTTCCCTCTATTGCCATTATGGTCCCGCAAGGAGTATTAGAGTCCGTTAGCTCTTCTTGATATATCTTAACCGGTCATAGAGCCATGATATTGGACAAGTGTTCAACCAAGCTACCCATCTTTGATAGGGTTGTCTTTCCTATTGGAAAGCTCGAATGTCCCTTACATCAAAGCTCAAGGCGCTTAATTTGGATCAAAGTCAAAATCCTTATGTTGTACCTGCTGATGACTAGGTGATTACACCAGATGTGGAGGCAAACAACAAGGCACAAAAATTTCTAATTCAGGGGCTTAGTCGATCTAAGTTTGAGCGAGTAGCTCATTTGAGGTCTGCTAATGAGATTTTGAAGACCATCACTGACTACCATGTGGGTTCTACTATGATCAAGAAAGTGATACCGAACCAACTTAAAAAAGAATACTCAAAGATCGAGCAAAAGCTTGGTGAATGCTTGCATGAGTTGTGGGGAAGGTTTAACAAGATTATCCATGATTTGTGTGTTGTTGACTTGACATTTTCTAACTCTGTGAATGCACGCCAATTACTAGGTGCACTACTCAAAGAAGAGCAACCTAACTTCTTTTTTGCATTTTTTAACTCTACCTTTGTAGTGGGATCTTCTTCTGATTGACCTCCTAGCCAAGTCCCACACCCCAGAGACCTTCTCAACAAGGGGAACATCTTCAACAATGAATATCTTGAGAAGGTGTAGTGGAACAAGGTCGACAAGTTCAATCAACTGAAAGATTCCAGGTTGGTACTCACCAAGTTTGATCGTAGGAGTATGAACGTAAGTATCGAGTACTTAAGCATTCATACTTGGTCTTTTCTCGCCTCGCTATCCTTCTTTGTTTATAGAGCATTAGAATACATGGCAACTGTGGTCGAATACCACGCACTACTCACGCCCTACAACAAGAAAATGCCAAACTCTCCAAGGTGCAAAGGAATGGAAAGTTATCGCCCATCTAGTTGAACTTTGTTTTGACCACTTGTCCACCTTTCATATCTACTTTTAACCTTATGTGTCTAAGAGTGACGTGAAGTTTTTGGTTGTTGCGCTCGACAATGAGGAAGTTGATACATAGAGGCTAAAGAAAGAAAATGCTAATTTATCAATAAGCCTTATGAAGACCAATTCTGCAATTAAAGCATTGCGGTGAAAATAAATAGTAAGTTCTAAACTTAAGACTATTTATTTGGTTGTCTTTCTTGTCTTACTCAAACTCTTTTCTTTTAATGATAAAGAGGTCAAAACGAGTAAACTCCGAACTATGATCTAAGAGAAAGCCAAAGTGATCATAGAACTTACTCATATCAAGAGAGAAAGACCAAGAAATCCCTCACTGATTTCATTATGACCTTAGTCCTAGATTAGGTCATATTCTATTTTTAATCTTTTAATTCCCACCGACTACCGAACATGTTGATCGATCGCACAACACCATGGTAATCCTCATAACTCCTAAACCTCTCATTGGAATGATGTGAATGTTCACTATAAAGAAAGATAATGAAGTCCTCCACAAATACCTAAGAAGTGAAATCCCAGATTATGCATCAAGGTCTCCTAATTCATAGAACAAAGCAAACTGTGCAGATCAAATGATTAACCAAATCTAACCCGATTGAGAAATTGCTAAGAACAAAAGGGTAGGAAATTATTTGTTACCCTTGGAGACTACAGAAGAACCTTTGAATACCAAAGACAAACCGCCTTACTCTTCTCCTCCTTCCTCTTCCTCCTCTTCCTCTTCTTCCTCCCTTCCTTCCTCTCTTTGCTCGATTACCAAAGGAGGAAGTGCTGCATGGGGAGGGAATGTAGGGGAGAAGGGGACGGGGAGGTGGATAGGCAGGAGGGGCGGCTATGGGGAGAAACGGTAGGGGAGGCGCCTAGGGTTTGAGGGTAAAGTGGTGACTTCAATTGGTTAAAACCTGGGCCAAAGGCCCACGCCCAAACACCTCTAAAATTTCAGAATTTTAGCCCTTTTGATCATCAAATATTTAGAATTTAATTCTCCATTGATCACCCCATAAATTACATCTTTAACCCTCATTCGATTCTCAATTTTAATCACCAATTCTCCGAACGTCGTTCAAATTTTACCCACTACCTAAAACTCATCAAAATATCGGATTTTCTTCCCTTTGCAAACCTAGGAAAATTACTTTAATTATATTATTTTTATTTTTAAATTCGCCAAATCTCTTGACTACCATTCGATATATTACAGCCACCCCTCGCCTCCCACCACCACGCCCGACCTCGGCCGGCCCTCCTCCATTGTCAGCAGATCCACCGCCTCCTTCTCCCTCGCATTGTCCGGGACCCGATTTCTAAATTGACTCTCAGGTATTACAAAGACTAGTCCCGCATCAAAACTAGTGCACATAGTTAAACAAAGGATGATTACATAACCAACAACGCTTTATTACAATAATAAAGAGTATGCACTAAAAGACCTCTTTATTACAAATGAGATTTCAAGACCTCACACACACACAAAACACAATGAAGCAAAAGATAACCAATGGAGACCCATCAATATGCCACAGCAATTGACTGGGAAACGCAACCTAGTACTCCCGAAAGCCTTCACGAATCCATACGCCAAGTAGTCGTAATCTCCTTCTTGAGCTTCATAATCCTCCGAGATTTGTTTTGAGGTAGCATGTGAGTACATAAAGTACTCGCAAGTCTTGAAAAATGCAGTTGATGCAAGGCATAACAAAGTAAGGTTATATGGTTCTTTTGCACAAGGCAATATTTTATTTCAAATACCATTAAATATTTCAAGGTATTAATTTAATAAAGTATTTGTTTTAACAAAACTATCAATAATTTTCTAGTCAAGGTTCCAACCACCAACACTAGTTAATCGCTCCAACCGCCAAGGTTCAAAACCACGGGTTACATACACCTACACCGGCTCTATCCACTAGGACACAAATCCGAGAGTTCCATCCACTCTCTAGTTTTCAAATCTTTTTCTTTAAAACCAAAATTAAGATCTACCATGTGAATGCATTCCTTGCCCGCCCTTGACCGTGAGCACGGCTATTCGAATAGTTTTACACTCTGCAGAGGTTGTACAACTTTACCCACAAGAGATAAGTCATCTTAATAGCCAACATGCTTCCTTAGGCATGAGACCCAGATAAAATATCACAAAGCTTTTACCTCACTCTAGTCTAGCTAGACACCACCGCTGAGGTTTCACCACTGAAGGGTTAAATCCACCCACCGTAAGCTCCTCTTGCGCCATATGAGTATAGTAAACCGTCCCTCACCGTGAATAACCAAGAACCGGCACCCACTTTCCATCGGTGGTACCTAAACTAGACTATTGTGTTAATCGGCCAGGTCGCACCCATATAGACTTCTGGTTGTACCAGTAGTGCTCACCGACAAACACAAGCGCCGGTCCTTAATTGACTAGGGCGTAACATACACTTTACAAGTTCTCGTAAGCAACCGCACCAATCCAATCTTACCATCCGCCTAAGTTCTAAAACAATTTTCACCATTTTATTTTAGTTCAAAACAACAGCAATACTTATTGCCACTAAATAAAATGATGAAATCATTCATATCAATTTTCCACCCGAAGGGTTGTACTGACCGACTAGCTTGTCTAAGCAAATTACTACCATTCTAAAATTAACAATTACATAATAATCTCAATACTGAGACAAGAGAAACCTATGGTGACAAAGGTACATGGTTGTCAATATCAAATAAGGGCATAACAATTATTGGTTTAACTATTATCCGTATAAATGTAAATTGTCATTTTATGTAACATAGCTAATGCATTAAATTTAAATAATAAAATGATTTTGGTAAACATAGGTACAAAATGTTCAAGGAGACTTGCCTTCTTGCACGTTGTCCGAACCTTCTTGTCACCGCTTAAAATATTCTTCGACGACATCGGATTCTACGCTAAAACGACAAATACAAAGAAATAAATAAATACAAATAAAATCACAAAAATACAAAATATATACGGAAGAAAGGTTTAGATTTTAGATGAATTTAGGAGAAAGAATCAACTGATTCGAGTTCGAATGAGGGAGAACGAATATCCGGAAGTTTTATATATCACATGAAATGATAACAAAATCCGAGAATTACTTTTTAAATAGTACGATGTCGATTGGTTGCGAGGTGGCCATGAACGGACAAATGGAACCCCGCCGAGGCGAAGGTGGTGACGGGTACGCAGTCGAGGAACGGCAGGACGGCGAGGTTGCGATAACGGCAGTTGGAGAGATAGTACCGGTATGAAACGTGAGATGTAGGGTGAGCATGGGGTAGAACATGGTATGATGAAGCTAAGAAAATTATTGGCTAGACTGAAAATTCATTGAGACGATACAATCGACGCTTGAATGACGACGTAAAGAGAAAAGAAAACTTGATATCTTGGTTCTCGTGAAGTTAATCCAAAACCATTTGAAAGGTAGCTATCCGGGATGGTTTGGCACGATATGACGCGAACTGATTGGGGAAAACACCCCTGGATAGATGGGGACACGAGATGCCATTGGCGGCCATGGCGAGGTGTTGGAGGCAAAAATTTGTGGAGGCTTTTCAGGAAAAGGAAGAGAGCACAGAGAACGCGCGAGGCAAGTCTAAGAAAAATTACAGATAGGCTAAAATTCAACTGAGACGATTTAATCGACCCTGAGTCGAAATGGCCATTTTCATGAAAGCTCAATTTCGACAATTGGCTCTACTAAAAATTAAATAAAATGGTAGATAAATTGCTTGGAGGCTAGGACATGATATGACACGAACAAAAATCAAAGCGCCACCGAAAAGTGGTGTACGCAAGGCACGTTTCAAGCTTGGCTCGACTCGGTCGACGAGAACCGGGGAGTCTTTGAGTGATGGCGGTAGAAGCATAGCGTAGAACACGTCGAGGCGAACTCAACGGCATGCACGGCCCGGTCAAAGGACATCGGATGGTGGCGGAACACGGCGGAGAAGACATTCGGCGACCGACGGGTTGATATCGGCGCCCGCAAACGGAGAGGAGTTAGCGGGTAAGGTTTGTGGAGAAACGAAGAGGAGAACGTCAGAACACAATGCTCACCTCAATTTTGATGGAACACGACGGTCACCTCACAGCGAGAGAGAAGCGACGGCGTGGTTTGGCCACGTGGTCCGCGATGCTCCCAAGAAAGACGAGAGAAGCACCGCCAGAGAACGCGAGAAGGCAAAGCCGGTGGTGTGGTCAAAGTGGCGAACTCCACCTGGCAGGCGCAAATGGCCGATGAATACCGTTCGGTTGATAAAAGAAAAACGACGATTGTGGAGAGGAGGAAGGGAGAGAGGACCTCAAATTTTTGGAGAGGGAGATCAAACGACCATGTCAATTCAATATGACGGTTTCAATTTCATGTAAATGCATATGAATGAGGAGAGGAATGGTTGTGAATGGAAAGCTCTTGATGAGGTATGGTTACATAGATCCACCACCTCCACCATCTCCCCATCCCCTGCTCTCACCACCACACCGACCTGCGCCCCCTCCTCCACTGCAGTGTCCACCGCCTCCTCCCTCATGGATCCACCACCTCCGCTGCTCCCCTGCCCCTCATCTCCTGCCGCCACACCCGACCTCATGCCCCCTCGCCCACCGCACAGATCCATCGCCACCGTGTTGCCTCCCCGCCTCCCCGCCCTTCTCCTCGCAGATCCACCACCTCCAACATCTTCCCATCCCCTCGCCTCCCGCCACCTCCCTCCTCTACTGCATAGATCCACCGCCATCGCCGCCTCCCCGCCTCTCCTCCTTCTCCTTGCCAATCTACCACCTCCGCCATCTCCTCTCCCATTGCCTCCACTGCTCCCCTCTCCGCCACCTCCATAGCCGCCTCATCCACTCAAGTCGGCGCCTCCTTGTCCCCACAGCCACACCCGACCCCACCACCCCTCCTCCACCGCCGTAGATCGACCACTACCGACACCACCTCCCCATCCTCTTCCTCCTCCTCGCCGATCCACGCTTCCACCGTCGCCGCTCGTCCTCCTTCGTACTCGAGGTTTGCTGTCATCCTTGCTATTTTGTATTGGGATTTGTATGTGGTGGCTAATGAGAAATCCGATGTTTCTACTGACCTATGGGATGATCATAATGTCAAATGCACTCTTGGACATTGTTTGAGTGATAGATTGGTTGATTTGTGGCAAAAAGTATTGCAGATAGCCAATATATTCATCTGTATTCTGATGAGGATACTTTGCTCTGGAAATTTAATTATTTTGTGATATATACTTTGCAATGTCGATATGATGTGATAAATTTTGGGGACTTTTCCTTGTTTAGACTCTTATTATTTGAAGTTACCAATTGCTCCAAAAGTTCATGTCATTCTTTCGTTATCACCGATAATAAACTCTTGCATAGAGATAATTTTAGTAAAAGAGTATGTGGATGATGTAACCCGTGTTTTCTATATTGAAAATGAAACCGATGTGTTTTTACTATGTCGTTGCTCAAAATGTTTGAATTGATTATCTAACTAGTCGTTAAACCCGCTGTTGAACTGCAATAATCCTTGTGTGCAATTTGATTATATTCTGTGTATCCTAGCCATTTGTCACAAACAATATGACATTTTCTATCATGAGAAACTACTTTCAAAATTCAATGTAAGTTTTTATTGTGGGTTAAATGAAACAAAATGGAAAAAGGAGATAAGTAATGGAGCTGGGCCAAAACCGCCACGATCCGTTCAACCTTGGCTAGTCTCACCCTAAACTTCATTGGATTCATTCTTCTATTAGAATGTGTATACTATCGCCTAATGTGCAACCTCCATTGTTATATTTTGAAAAACAAATTCAAAACTAGCTGCACTACTACAAAACCCTATTACGACGGTTCGTAATCGCATCACGCATTTGCCGAACCGCCCGAATTTATGGGTCGCTGATAATCGAAGGTTATCACGTATGATTTTGAAACGTCTGTGGTGTAAATATCACAGACGGTTTTTAACTAAAAACCGTCTATGATAGGTGATAATCACAGATGGTTTTTAACTAACAACCGTCTGTGATTATCAGCTATCACAGACGGTTTTTAGTGAAAAACCATCTATGATATTGATATATCACAGACGGTTTTTAGTTAAAAACCTTCTATGTTATTCTCTTCACCCTAAATCTATTTTTGTTTATTGGCTAGCCTAAGGAAATGCTAGCCATGCTCTCTCAAACAAGCGATCAACATGTGCATGTATACATCTAATTCACATCTCAATTGATTTCACAAACATAAAACATCCATTTTGCAAATCAATTAATTGAAATGAAAACAAGCAAATATAGTATGAAACCAGAATATCCCGAAAAGTTAAATTGGATTATAAAATTTTCTTGCATTAATTGTCGTTATTTTGATTTAAAATTTATTCTCTTAAAAACATTTCTTAATTAAAGAATTGAGAATTCCAATAGGCAAAAGGAATAAAATAAAAGAACATAAAATATTAAAAAGGAGAATCTGAAAAGATGATCAAGTGCCAAAAAGAATTTAGTTGATCCTAAATAATGGATTGAATATGGGGTTAAATCTTTACAAAAGAAATGAGAGAGGAATAAAATGGAATAGTATAGATGTAAATATAAATGTTTGCATATGAGAATAGGGAAATAACAAAAGGGTTTTAATGAAGAAATATGTGTAGACAAACCCCTCATAAAATTAGGAGTAAAATATATAAATATGTATATATATGTATCTTTGTGTATAAATGAAATAATGAAATAAAATAAAATAAAAGAATAGAATTAGGGGCAATCACGCCCATGGCCAACCTACCACCTCACAGACGCCACCGCCCCCACGCCTCCCGCCACTGCCTCTTCCTCCCCGCCTCCTCGCCCGCCTTCTTCCCGCCAAGGCCACGCTACGCCACCCCGCCCCGCCTCCTCCGCAGCCTCCACCACGCTGGAGCCTTCGACCAGGATCCTCCTTCTGACCGACCGCCCTGTCCGACCTCTCGTCCGAGCGCCAAGACCTCCGCCACCACTCTTTTTCTCCGCCTGCGCCAGCCCCATCGCCAGGCCAGATGCCTCGAGCCCCACAAGAACTCGAGCACCCTGGGAAGCTCACGCTTGCCCCGCCCTACCCTCGCCTCCGCCGATGTGATAGCGGAGGAGCACCGCTGGGCACACTCAAGACGACTATAAAGGCCGCAGAGGCATCCACAAGACTCCCACACCCCGAGCCCCTTCCTTCGCCAAGAAAATTAGATATTAAAGCCCTCGCCGGCCTCACTCCCTTCCCAACTCCGGCGACGCCCGCCGACCGGCCCACCCGAGCCCCTCCCTTCCTCCCACACCACCTCCCGACACCCCGAACCCACCCCGCCTTCCCTGACCTCTCCCGGCCAGACCGCCAAGACCGGAGGCACCCCTGCCATCCGCTGAAAGCACCGTCGGCCACCTCCCTGCCTCCCGACCGCCGCCACCACCAAGGGCTCCACCTTGGCACCGAGGTTGCATTTCACTGCCGCCACCTCTCCTGGCCACCCCGCCACGGCCGCCATCGCCACCTTCGGCCTCGGCCACCTTGCCCAGCCTCCGCCAAGATACCTTAAGAGGTATTAGCGCGATAAGGGTAGGCAATGCCTCCCCGCCCGGTTAGCAAGACTCCTTTCCCCTGGCTCCCGGCCTGCTCGAGCCCCCGCCCGCACGCTTGGTTGAGCCATTTCTTATTTTCCAGGCCGACAGTGGGCCCCACCGTCACCGAATCAACCGAGAGGCCACCGCCATTGGGCCCGATCTGTCAGCGGGCCACCGACGAGTGGGTCCACCGCCCGAGGGGACCCACCCGCCGCAAAGACAGGGTGGTACCATCGTCCCGCGGCCCCACCTGCCGGCCCCAAGAGACCTGCCATCGACCAAGGGACCCCACCCGCTGGCACAAGAAAGAGAGGGAAAAATATAAAATAACCTTTGTGGACCCCACTGTCAGATTTTAGGAATTTATTTGAACTGAGAACTTAAAAATTCATAACTTCTTCATTTTAACTCCAAATTTAATGAGATAAATTTCTAAATTGCCTAAATTCAAGATCTATCCAATGGAACTGAAATCCAAATTTTAGAGTTCATTTGAATTTCTGGTGTTATTTGGATTGATTTGTTGCTTTTCTTTTATGCAAATTTTCAAGACGATTAAATTAGCGACGAGGCACAAGAAGAACAAGCAGAGGCAGCAGAGACCCCAGCTCTCAACCCCCGAACTTTGTGACCAAGGCGAGTTATCACTTGATCATATCGAACCCTTGTTTATGCAAAGTACTTTTCTTTAAACTATCCAAGTGCATGCTATTATTTTATGTGCTAAAGTATGTTCAAATTTCATAGATTTTAGATATAGACCCACTATTATGCTTGTTAGTATTATCCGTGAAACCTTTGAGATATGTGAACCTTGTCGCTTTAGCAAAACCCGATAATGTAGTTTTCACAAATAAAGTTATGATATATCGCATCGCTTAGTATTGCTAGATAACCGGATGCTAGTTATCCCAAAATATTTCACTTGCAAACATGACAATAATTTGGGCGCCATGGTGGGAATGACTGAGAAAATTTGGAACTGTTATTTTATGCTCCCAAAAGCCTCAAACTTGCTTAGTATCCGGGTGGATGATATAATGGTATGTGGTGTGGGGAAGCACAAAGAGTTTGGGATGTGGTAGAACCACCGAGATAACCCTAAGGACCGAATCATGTTAGCCCGTAAAACAAGACAACCACAAGTCTCAGAAATACAACCCGACTAAGTAAATTTATCGAAACCCCTGACTCATCTCACCGGTAGTGGATAGGAGGATCCGCAAGGGTAAGAGAAGGCCCAAAGGGACACCGAGGGGGTGAAGTTTTCCACTGCTCTAAGCGCTATGGAAGTGGAGCCCTACTGCTTAGTAATCGTGGAAAACATCCTCGCAACGTATGGGACCCACCGCAAGTGGGATAAGCCCATAGGGTGAGATGACTAAAGGGCTAGATATCTTGAAAGGTTACGGACTCGGCCCGCTCAACCATATGACAAGGAATCATGGGGTAACGAGTTGGCGCCTCTTGTGGGGAATGTGTACAAACTCAAGAGTCAAAACTATTCGAATAGCCGTGCTCGCGGTCATGGGCAGACATAGGGACTTAACTAGATATAGTTCTGTTTCAGAAATAACTTGTGGGTGAATTGGGAAAACATAGGGCAAGAAAGGCCCTAGTTTGGAATTGTCCCGGTGTCGCCCCAAAGGTAAGATAGGCGCTATAATGCTAGTAGATGTAGTGAAGGCATGAGGCCATGTAATGGTGGATGGATTCGTGCACTATTAATACAATTATTTCAAAGAAGCTTGTGTCCTTCAGAACCGCTAGGTCATAGGGATTTCTGGCATCAGACAAAAGGCGCTCGCAAAATAAAATAAACCTAAAGCCTTCCTTGATCACCAAAGATACTATTATCGATTCTGGTGATGATTCGCTGAGCACGGTGGTTGGTGTGCTCACACTCGCATTAACAAAACAAGACAGGGACGCAGGATCATTATGAGTATGA
The DNA here is from genome assembly GCA_036346245.1 of Bonia amplexicaulis. Taxonomy (NCBI): domain Eukaryota; kingdom Viridiplantae; phylum Streptophyta; class Magnoliopsida; order Poales; family Poaceae; genus Bonia; species Bonia amplexicaulis. The sequence continues at coordinate 24,969 of JAYGGG010000224.1, read as the reverse complement.
AGATGCCCCGCTCACAGAAGGAGGGGAGGACGATGGGAATTAGGTCGTCATGCGTATTTTCCGAACTTAGACAAGTTAGACCTAAGGCATTGTGTGCACATATATTATCTACAACTAGGTAATATATATCGCACACATTACCCCGACCGCTGTTCGAGGTTATGGCCATACTTTTGCTTTCTTCCGCTTGCTTGTAATCATGACATTCGCCTAAGTGCCCTTTTGTAAACTATTGCCCGACGCGTAATTTGGGACCTTGGTCCGTAATATCGATTGCGATGCATGAAATGATACAGCAATGTACCTGTGCGCATTATCTACTGATCCAGGGAATAATGCAGTAATCACAGGAGATTCTGGATTAGAAAATCCGGTCCGATGAGCTGGTATCGAGCATACGATCGTAGGGTAAAGGCCTTAGAATGGACGTTAGACAAAGGACAGATTACAATTTTATCAAACTTATAAAAGAGTTTCCAAAACATAGCGTATTATTTCTTTTCCTATCCTCTTTAGTTCGCCTCATTCTATCTTCATTAATATTTTAAAATGTTACTAATACTAGTAATTCCTTCTATAGATGGCGGATATGCAATGAGGGAAATCGGGACTTCCTTTCTCACGGCCTCCCCACGGGAGTTCGCCACCTCCTCCGCAGCTTTTGCACCACTTGGGCTATAAGGACCACCCATGTACCGTGGGCCGAAAGGCCATGGCCGGGAGTGGAGAGCTGGGTAGTTGAGGTGTTCATTCACGCCAAGAGCGAGCAGATCCCCTCACGCCTTCCGGACCGAGCACACCAGAGTACCCGCAGCGCCATCCGTGATGCACTGCCCGCCACCGCCCGACCGCGACGATACAAGAATAGACCGCAAGACACGCCATTCTTCTACTTCCCATCGCGCCAGAGGGTGCGCAGACAACGAGACCTACTCCGGTTGTTGAGGACAACCCGATGCTTACGCATCGTTGATCTCACCGCGCTATGGGCTCGGCTCACACACCGCCTGAGGAGATCACCACTCCGCAGCACACCTTGTCTCCCAAAGACACGGAGATGGCGACCGGGAGCAGCTTGCTCAGAGTAGCAGTCTTGGCGGCAGCCTAAGGCAGAGGCAACAGCAGCAGTGCACGGTCGCAAAGCAGTCCCAGCCTGTTGCTACTCCAAGACCTCCCGCCCCAGCCCACCTGGGCGCAGCTGGCCTCAAGACCGCCATCACAAGAAGAGCTGCGGCCTCCGGGACCACGGCCGACTCTTAGCCACTTGAGGATCACACCGCAGCCGCGGCCCTGCTCGAGACCGACCCTCCGAGTTTAGCGGCAATGATCCTGCTCAACCACCGACTTACGTCCCTCCACCAGCGCACGGATACATGGAGGAGTAGATCGACGATGCGGTACTTGCGTGGCGAGCGCAAGTACTAAGGTGTATCGAGCATGTTGTCCAAGACCTTCCGTATCGTAGTAACTATCCCGCTGAACTTTAATTAATTATGTTGTAATCGTAAGTCCAAATTTAGAAGTCGGCTATGTGATGTTTCGCTTTATGCTTAAAGAAACCGGCCGTGTGTTTAAAGATGTTTTTGTCGTTTATCTTGTTGGATTTCATTTTGTGGAAGCAACCCTCTCTCGATCTTTTAATTGCCTAGTACTAGTATTAAGTCATAAAACTATGACTGCAGATGGCCACCAAAGGTGACCAGGCCTGTGCCAATGCCACCTCAACCAAGGTGTGGTGGACTCCACACCGTGTCATGCCATCGTGGCATGAGCAGCACTCCACGATCGAGGCCAACCTTCCGCCTCCAACCAACCCCACCATGGCGCAAGTCATGGCGCAGCAGCCCAATTGTCGCAGCTATATTTGCCGGGCAACAAGGCGGCACCAGCAGGTCTAGAGCTGACCTGGCTGACTTTTAAAGGACCCGCCCTCACTTTTCCTCGGCCGACGAACTCTCTCGTCAAGATTGGCTTCGGATACGGAAGGAAGTCGCTACCGCCAAGTGCGTCAAGAAGACAAGGTGATATTTGTAGCTCATCACCTGTGGGCAATGCAAATTGGTGGAGAACTACCTTGCAGCCCGAGGTCGAAGAGACCTCCACGGACAACGACATGGAGGTCATACCATGGTCGGAGTTCAAGACGGCTTTCAAAGCCAACTTCGTCCCAGCGGGGGTCCTAAGGATGAAGAAGAACGAGTTCCGCACTCTTAAGCAAAGAGGCATGACCATTAATGAATACCTCACAAAATTCACCCAGCTTGCTCGCTACGCCTCGACTGACGTGGCCGATGAAGAGGAAAAGATTGATAGATTTCTTGAAGGCATGAATGAGGAGCTAAGGGTACAAATGACAGGCAAGACTTCACCGCCTTCCACCACCGTGAACAAGGCACTAATTCTAGAAAATGAAAAGAAGAACTGGAGGCCACCAGAAGCGCAAGCTAACCACCGCCGCAGAAGGGAGATTTATTCAAGTTCTTCAACAACCCCTCATTCTCAAGACCCAATCAGACCAGGGCTCCAACTCCAGCACCCCGATCAAGCGGGGGTTCCTTCCAAACCCCACGCACCGGAGTCAAGACACCAGATAAACCCCGTAGCCAATCTTAATCACATATACTGTGGAGAAAAGGGCATTTTGCCAATCGGCTCGACAAACAAAACGCCTCGTCTGTAGCTGCTTCAAGGCTCAAAGGGGCCTCGCACTGCAGTTAGCAGAGTACCCCACCACAACCGTGGAAGAGTCAACCATGTCACGCAGTATAGTCGAGGAAGTCGCAGGAGTCCTTATGGGCACGTCGTCAAGTCAATACCAAAGACAAACTTTGTTTGACCTGGAGCTTCACATTCATTTATATCCAAGGGTATGCCGATAAGATGGGGTTACCTATTTATCCTCTAAAGAGGCCAAGAATACTAAAGTCGCCAATGGCATGATTACCGCTACCTTAGTATGTCCAGGGTAACTGCTACTATGGAGAGGTGTGACTTCTAGCGACTTGATAGTGCTAAACTCACGCACTCGGATATCATACTAGGAATAGACCGTTAGCCGATATAAGGTTATAGATCGTGCCTCCGTGACAAGAAAGTTGACTAAATATCTTGGAATGACCATAGATGTGAAAGTGGACCACCATACCGATGGGGCCGTGCAATATATTATTGTGAAGATGTACCCTTAGAGGGGATGATGGTGGTCCAAGATTATCAAGAAGTATTTCCCGAAGACCTACCCAAGATGCCCCTGCATCGACCTAGAGTTTGTCATTAACTTGAAACCGTGAGCTGCTCCCATTTCCAAGAGACCCTATAGGATGACGGTGGAAGAGCTAGAAGAGCTAAAGACCCAACTCCATGAACCGCAAGAAAAGAGATTCATTAGACCCAGCCTCACCCCGGGATCTCCTAGATTATTCAGAAGAAGAAGGATGGAACGCCCGGATGTGTGTGGATTACCGGCATTAAATGAAGTGACCATCAAGAATAAATACCCCTCCTGTGATTGACGATCTATTTGACCAACTTGGTGGAGCCACCATCTTCTCTAAAATAGATCTGAGATCGGGTTACCACCAGCTGAAAATTAGGGCTGAGGATATACCCAAGACAGCTTTTACCACTAGGTATGGACTGCATTTAGTTTACTGGTCATGTCTTTTGGTCCGACAAATGCCCCAAAGATACTTTATGAACCTCATGAACAAAGTATTCATGGAATATTTGGACAAGTTCGTGGTGGTGTTCATTGACGACATCCTCATCTACTCCAAGACCGCAGACGATCATGCAGCACCTACGCCTAGTGCTAGAGAAGCTAAGAGAACATCGCTATATGCTAAGTATAGCAAGTGTGAATTCGCTAAGCGACACGCCTTCTTGGGGCATATAGTGTCCGCAGAAGGAGTATCTGCTGATCCCGCCAAGATTGCAAGAAGGATGTGAATGGAAGCCACCCTCCTCCGCCACCGAAGTGCTAAGTTTCCTAGGATTGGGTGATATTATAGAAGATTCATAGAGGATTTCTAGAATAGCCGTGCCAATGACCCGCCTACTCAAGAAGGAATGTAAGTTTGAATGGACCAAAGCTCTGAAGGAAGCTTTCAAGAGCTTAAGAAAAGATTGACTACCACCCCGTGCTAGTTCTACCGATGTACGCAAGGATTTTGAAGTATACCGTGATGCTTCCCATCAAGGACCGGGTGCGATCGATGCAAGGAGGCAAGGTTGTGGCATATGCATCTAGGCAACTCGCCCCATGAAGCTAACTATCCCACCCATGACCCGAATTAGCTTCAGTGGTGTATGCCTTAAAATTTGGAGGCACTATCTCGATTGGCAACCACCGTGATATATACACGGATAACAAGAGCCTCAAGTATTTTTTCACCCAACACACCTTAACTGAGGCAACGGAGATGGTTAGAGTTGATCAAGGATTATGACCGAGTGTCCATTACCACCCGTGGAAAGCCAACGTGGTAGCAGTATGCTCGAGTTTGAGCAGGTTTCGGACCGGATTTCCAACCACCTCTCAGGTATTTCAAAGACTAGTTCCGCATCAAAGCTAGTGCATACAGCTAAAAGTTGATGATTACATTGCCAACAACGAAATTACATTAATAAAGAGAGTACAGTCGAAAGACCTTTATTACAACGAGGTTACAAGACCTCGCACTCACACAAAAGATAAAGCACAATGAAGCAAAAGTAAATCCAATGAGAAGACCCTATCAATTCGCCACAGTAATTGATGGGGAAGCGCGACCTAGAACTCCCGAAAGCCTTCGTCGAATCCATACGCCGAACGTCATTCCTGCGCCCTTGGAAAGGGTAAAATTTTGGGAAAGATTAAGGGAAGTCCCTAGGGCCCAAGGCAACTAATCATCCCAACCAAACAAAGGGCCAAACGAATGTTCAAGAACTATACTTGAAATAACTACCATGAAGACATGGCACACAATCACAAAATCTAGAATATATGGACACACAAATGAAACTTCATCGAAAGTTACTTTGGTATCGTCTAATACAAGTTGGTACCGATCCTGACCCATCTCAAAACGTCGCCAACCTCGGCCCTAGATGTCCAAGAGCCGCTCAGGTAACCCGCTCGGATCTCAGTCGATTGAAGATAAGACGGCCACACGACGGCGAGATGTTAAGTCCTGGGCGAGTGCAACGATGATCGCGACCTCTGGACGCGCTAAGTCTACCGGATCGTCGCCAGCGCCGATGCGCACGCACTGCGTATGCCGAGTGTCGAGAGTCCTGGCGAACGCCGTACATGCTAGCCGCCATCGGCTCGAGAGCCAGGTCTGATGGGACCACCCGAAGGAACGACAGGATGTTGACATAAGTCTCATCGGCAGCTATCGCACATGCGATTTGATACCATGCCAAATGGCAGTCTTGAAGAAAGTGTATCGCCATATCCCATCTACTGGTTCATCGAGACGGCCTACGACCGCTCCTAAGAGATCCAGGCAAATTCAATGAGACCTCAGATTGCCAATCTCCTTGCGACAACGACCTCGCAATCGCATATCTGTCAATCATACTGTTAGTCTCAAACGGCCAGTTGGACCAGGCATCTCATATTTAGTAGTTAGGAAAAGGTCGGAAGCTCTCGAATTGCCTAGGAAGACGGTCCAAATGTTCGGTCTATAGTGAAGATCAAAATAACATCGAATTAGCGATAATTTGTGCAAGTAGAATAGAGCTGAATCGAGCAGAATTAAAGACTATGATAAGGCTGTTATACACGTAGGGCCATACTGTATTTAATTCCAGTCATTGCCAGTTAGCGTGACCGAATGCTATCTCCAGACATCCTCAGTTGCAACATCGCTTCCGATAACATTAGCCAACAAAGTCTGAGTGTAATGAAAGCATCATTCCTACAGCATGAATACTATACGAGAGTTACATTCACACAATACAAATTAAAGGATATCACTAAACTCAGCCAGAGCGAAATACAAAGCTGCTAACCCAAATAGCAAAGTCCCATCCGAGGTATCTAAGCTGCAAGATGCAAGCCTGGTTCATATGCTTAGACTCAATGGTACAAAGCTGTAATTCATATCGTTTATAAATGTATATTACTTTAAGGTCACCAATTGAAGTGTTATCAGTGCAGTTCAAACAATTCTCCATCAACAGACTGTACAAAGCCAAAGTTCAAAACCACTTAACAATTATAAAAAACAATGATTACCTATTCAAAGCTCATTCAAACCTAACAGCATAAGAATGCAATAAATTAAACCAAGGACTATACACATGCTGAAGGACTAATCCAAAGCTTCTACATCACGTCACTCCATTCTGATTTACCATCCAATGTAGCACTTTCAAAGACTTCTAAGTCCAGCATGTATGAAATTACAAGTCATTTCACAATAGAGTTTAATACCATATTCACAAGACATTTTATGTGCACATACAAGAGAACTATCAGCCAAATACATAATCAGCAACGCATCAACATGTTCACAAGCACTCAATCTTATTCATAGTTGACCTAACGCCAATTAAATCCTAACAGATTCCCAAAAGACAATGTGCTACGATTGTCACAAACAATTTACATAAAGTCTCATAGAAAAATTATAAGTTACAAGGTAAGACTAGATATCACAATTTTACTTAATATTACAACCAAATTTACTAATTTTAATGCAAGATATAACAGATCTTAAATTTCTAAAAACACACTATTATTTGATATAAAGCTTTGACACTATGTACCAATAATCAGTACAAAGTAAACCAGCAAATGCCAAATCAAGTAAATGTCATATTAGACAAGATTTTAACAACTAGCAATTAACAGTTAAAATACAAAGGTAACCATTGTTTACATAATGAGAATTTAAATGCACAATTGATTAATTATTAAAACAATAATTTATCAATAATAAGTTCAATGTCAGACAGTTGTCATTACTTGTCAAGAGCTCATTCTGAGCAAACGCATCTAAATCACAGTACAGGATCGTGCAGATGGATGCAATGAAATGGACTATGATCATTAGAAATAAACGAACAGAGCAAAATTAAGTAATCAAACTGCAGAAGATGTATTAGAACCAAGTCGATTATAGGAGGTAGCAATGACGTCGACAATTAATGCTAAGTAGAAAAGAAAGAGGCCTAGGGTCCACATTTACGCAGCTCATAGATTAAATTGCAATGGCAATGACCGCTGAAGATTTAACGAGGTTCAACTACGGTCCAACCGGTAGAAAGGACGTGAAGACCTGGAGGAATGCACGTCCGGAATGCAGCTTAAGGAGTGGACAGGAAGGCCAGTCGTCACGGCACGATGCGTGCATCAAGGAGGAGAAATGCAAGTGTGGTGAGGAAGATGATCATGCGGACAGTTGTCGGAAGGCGTAGGTATGAGTCAAGGCTCGATGCTGGAGGGCAAGATGGAAGGAGAGAGCAAGCAGTGTGGCAGGTGGCAGAGAAGGCATGCGAAGCAAGCGTAGGAGGCTGGGAAAGGCCAAATGAGTTAATCGGAGAAGTGTATAGACTAAATGCAAGATTATGGATGTATAGATTTTCATAGCAGTTTGAATGAATTTAGGAAAAGAGAAAGGAGAGAGAGTATTAGATGCGTGAGAGATAGAAGAGGAGAAGGGACGTCTAGAGAAATAGACATGGCGACTTTTAAAAGAGTATGAGAGTCACTGAAATGAGTTAGATTCAGAAGTATTACATTATAATTTATCCAAACTTTAGAAATTATGGTAAAAATTCTGCAACTAAATTGCGTATAAAGTGCAAGTTTATAAAATAAATCATGAAGCTTCGCGTAATCTTGAGGTGAATTGAGATCCTCGATCCGACACAATCTTCTTTGGAACTCCATGCAAGCACACGATTCTTGACATATATAACTCGCAAGTCTATCTCCGTAATAAGTGGTCTTTATCGAATGAAATGTGCGACCTTTGTCACCGGTCCACAATAACCCAAATTGAGTCATACCGATTTAGTTCTTGGAAACCATTATAAAATCCATTCCAATTTCTTCCCATTTCCACTGGGTATCTCGCAAAGGTTGCAGGAGTCCAGCAGTCTCGATGTTCGCTTAACTTCGCTGGCATACATCACACAAGACTACATATTCAGCAATTTCTCTCTTCATACCGGGTCCACATGTACCTTTCTTTAAGATCTTGATACATCTTTGTACTTCGTGGTGAATTGAGTATCCTGATTCATGAGCTTCCTTCGTGATTAACTCTTTATTTCCTTCTTCTCGGCACAAGAATTCTTTTCCATACCAAAGGATACCTTCTTCATCTTCCGAAAATCTCGGTGCTTTTCCTTTCTTCATATTTTCTTTGATATCCTTAACATAATTATCCTCTTTTGAGCTGCCTTGATTTGATCTTGTAAAGTTGGTCGAACCTCCAAAGTAGCTAGGAATCCTCCTCTACTACTTCTAAATTAAGGCGTTGAATACACTTTATTCATCGATTCATAAAGTATGCAGGAGCATTGGTCAATCCAAAAGATATTATCAGAACTCATACACCCATATCGAGTGGAAAATGCCGTTTTGGTATATCTTCGGTCTAATCTTCATTTGATGATATCCTCGACCGAGATCAATCTTGAAAAGACACATGATCCTTTTAACTGATCAAACAGATCATCTATCCTGGGCAATGGATACATGTTCTTAACTGTTGCATCATTCAGGGATCTGTAATCCACACACATACGAAGATCGCCATCCTTCTTCTTCACTAGAAGTACCGTGCACCCCAAGGCTAAGAACTTGGTCTTATAAAACCTCTTTCTTGCGCTCCTCAATCGCTTCTTAACTTCACCAAATCATTTATGGACATCCCAGAAGGTCTCTTGAAATCGGAGCTGCTCTGTACCAGACACGACAAATTCAACTTCTATCCGCAAGATTCCCGCAAATCTTCCGAAACACATCCGGATATTCCCTTACTATGGACACCTTTTCCAAAGTTATTCCTTTCAAGCTGTTCAACCCACAATTATTCTGAGAAGATGGCTTTGACATGTACCTCACTTGAATTCCTTCCGAGTTGGTAAGAGTGATGGCACGATTGGCACAATCTATCTGCCCTTTATACTTGGTTAACCAATCCATGCCAAGTATTACATCTAGGCTCTTGGAGTCTATTATAATTAAATTCGCTAGAATTTTACTCCATTTATATCTATGGTTGCTCTAGGGCAAACCGTATTAGTCTTCATTTCATTTCCGTGTGATTGACTAGCATAGGATTCTTTAGCAATCGAACATCCCAATTATATCTTTCCACAAAATCTTTTGACACAAAAGAATGCGAAGCTCCGTAATCAAATAATGCCGATGCGTGTACCGAGTTGACAAGAAACTTACCTGTAACCACGCCCTGTGCATCCCGAGTCGCTCGCAGTGACATGATTAACATGTCCTCTGTTCACTGCTTGAGGTGTCCTTGGAGTCTGAGGTGCTCCACGGCCTTATCCTGCAAGCGGGCTCGCCGGTGTTGTCCCTGTGTTGAAACGAACAGGTTACAAATGGCGCTTCAGGACAATTATTGGCATAATGTCCCATGTTCTGCAGCTATAACACCGCACTCCACCATTGAAGTCTTGTTCACCGAGGCGAATCGCATTATTTGGTCGAGGAGCTTGAGAATCCAAGCGAGGTCCACCGAATGGTGTCCCTGCACATTTGGCACCGGAGGCCTGTTGAAGTGAGGTGGATTAGGCGGTGCCGAGAACCGCTTGCACCGCCGAGCTTGAAACTTCCTCTTCCGGACCTCAGATACCGACGCCGAGCTTCCTCTGTATTATGGCCTTGTTCACCATATGTCGGAAAGTTGGGAAATCATTTGAAACCAACAGCACTTGAGATTGGGTTCAAGTCCCCGCATGAACCTCCAGATTTTTGTCGCATCGCTTGCAACATCTTCGTAAGCATACCGATAGTTGAGTGAACCTATTCGATATTCTCAGAACACCGAGGTTTCCGCCGCAGCTTTATGAAATTTCATTCTTTTCATTTCCATGACTCCTAGGAACATGTGCAAGGCGAAGGCTTCCTCAAATTCAGCCCAAGTGATAGTCTCGCACATTCGATGGGCGGCAGAATTTTCCCACCAAGTCGCCGCGATTCCTTTTAGCCGATGAGCAAGATAAAGCACTTTCTCGTTATCATTACATTGAGCCAATATCAGCTTCCTCTCCACATCCTTGATCCAATCATCTGCTTCCATTGGATCCACCGCACCAAAAAGGTTGGCGGTCCGTTCTCATGAACTCTCCCGCCTTGACCGGGTGCTCGAAAGGGAGCTCATGAGCTTGTCGCACTTGATTTTGGGCCAAAGCTTGAAGCAATTGCGCTTGCATGGCCATCATCTGCTCCATGCTAGGAGCTTGAGCAGGGGTGGCGATATTGTTCTCCGGCCGAGCATTGGCACCACGGTCGTCACCAAGATTGCTCCTTGTGTTCACCATCCAAGCGGCAACCGTAACAAAGCAAAAGATAAGGGGAAGTAGCATGTAAGAGGCAAGGGCAAACTAAATAACATCCCAAACCAACACACAAGAGAGAACACAACAACAACTTGAAGAAACTTTATCTTTGAAATTAATATAATTTTGAGAATGGTTGTACCACAAGTGCACAAGGCATTGGTACAACCCATCTAGCACACCAACATAATATAAAAACGTTCTAAGGAAGGTAAACAATTTATTTGGGTACCATCGTCTCGCAACTACTTGTCCTCCTCGAAGACAAGCTCCTCCGGTCCTCCTCTCGATCCTCCTCTAAGATACCCACGTGGCGCACCTACAACCACACTCGGGCGGTTGCAAGAGGCTCGGAGTGAAGATGGTCGCCATCACCGGAGGCAACCGACGGAGAGCGTGAACGGAACGAGAGACCGCGCGCTCTTGCCGGAGTCTCCGGCGTCGATGTCGGCAACGGACTAGGACGCCGCACACTCTGCGCTACCGTGATTATGATACGGGTCCCGTAAGGCCGAGGCGGCACCGTGTTGTCTGGGACGGCACCGGCATGTGAAGATGGCGTAGTCCTCCGAGACGGCCGCCTCGCTCGAGGACGCCTCACCAACTCGCCTCCCGGCTCGATAAGCCGAGCACGAGAGTCTCTGAGTGCCGGTAGCCGGAAGTGAGGAGCGTCCGTCCGCCCAATCTCCTCCAAGGCGCCGGGCGATGTAGTCGACATCGCCTAGTAAGCCGCACTGATGTGACGACGGGATCATCCATGGTAATCTTGAAGGGTTCTCGATATCTCGCGCCCACCGTGGTTGGAAAGAAGCGTAAAGGCGCCCGCCGCAGATATCCTTATGAATCCAAGACAAGTCGCCTAGTGCCGCACGAGCCGCATCCTCGATGGCGCTCGAACGATCCGTCCGAGGATGTTCGATAGGGTATGTGGGAGAGTTGAATTCTCCTTCCCGTGCATACAAGAATACCTCCATCGTCCAAGAATCTCGGTCCATGATCTTGACTTTCCGCCCCCTGAAGATAGGCGGTTGGGGATGCTTCAGATACTGCATAAGCTGACGAAGGAGGCCAACAAATGCTCCAATGTTCTCGCCATGAGTGAAGTAGTCCAAAGAGTCATCGGAGGATGAACCGGCCATCTACAATTTTGGAAATAACAGAGAAGATCAGTAAAGACATTTTAAACAAGTGAATATAAGATCAAGAATGGAGCGTAAGTAAAGAGATATAGAAAATTTTCACATATATTTTAATAAATATAGGTCCTTAAGGTTTTACCATTCTAATCTAGGTCACGCCCCATACCAAATTGGCTCGATATTATCTCTGCTGGGACCCGGATTTCCAAATCCAAATTTCTCCGTATTACAAAGACTAGTCCCGCATCAAAGCTAGTGCACACGCTAAACAAAGGATGATTACATTGCCAACAACGAAATTACATTAATAAAGAGAGTATGGGTCGAAGACCTTTATTACAACGAGGTTACAAGACCTCGCACTCACACAAAAGATAAAGCACAATGAAGCAAAAGTAAATTCAGCGAGAAGACCCATCAATTCGCCACGCATAATTGACCGGGAAGCGCGACCTAGAACTCCCGAAAGCCTTCGTCGAATCCATAAGTCCGTAGTCGAACGATCCATCTTGAGCTTCATACTCTTCCGAGTATTATTTTATGTAGTATGTGAGTACATAAAGTACTCCGCAAGTCTTGGGAAAATGCATTAGATGCGTGGTTTAATCAAAGGAGGGTTATATGGTTCTTTGCACAAAGCAAAGATTTTATTTCAAATACCATTATTTATCTTTAAAGGCATGTATTTAGCAAGGTGTTTGTTTCAATAAAATCTATCAAGTTAAATAGTGAAGGTTACAACCACCAACACTTGAAGTAATCAAGCTAATCGCCAAAGTTCAAAACCACGGTTACACCACCCACATCGGCTACAACTGCCAGACAACCCCTAAGTTCCATCCACTTCCTGCCCCAAATCTTTTATTTTTAAAACCAAAATAATGATCTACCATGTGAATGCATTCCTTGCTCGCCTTGACCGTGGGCACGGCTATTCAATAGTTTTACACTGCAGAGGTTGTACAACTTACCCACAAGAGATAAGTTATCTTAATAGTCAACACGCCTTTGGCATGAGACCCGATAAATTATCACAAAGCTTTTACCTTACTCTAGTCTAGCTAGCCACACCACCGAGGTTTCACCGTCAAGGGTTAAACCACCCGCATGTAAGCCCTCTTGCGCCATATGAGTACAAGAACCTCGCCCTCACCGTGAATAACCAAGACACCCCGGCATCCACTTTCCACGGTGGCACCTAGACTAAACTATCATAAGTTAGTCACCAGGTCGCACTCCATATAGACATGTGGTTGTACGGTAGTGCTCGCTTGACAAACACAAGCGCCGGTCCTTAATTGACTAGGGCGGAACATACACATACAAGTTCTCGTGCTATCCGCACCATACCAAACTTACCATCCGCCCCAGTCTAAACCAACTCTCACATTTTATTTTATTTTAAAGATCAGTGACAACATCAATCGCCACTATATTTCTAAACAAAAGTCTAAATCAAAGACATAATATTTTCCCGATCCAAGGTTACAAAAGTTTATGTTGCAAGACTAAGCTTTCTACTACCGGTATAAAATTTACCAAAGTTATATAATAATCTCATTATTGAGACAAGGGAATTCCTAGGGTGTCAAAGATACATGGCATTCGATATCAAATGAGGATATAACAATAGTTGGATTAACTACTATTTATAAAACAAGAGTTATCATTTTATGTACATAGCAATGCAGTAATTTTAAAATAATTAAAACATTTCTCAAACATGGGTTCAAGATGTTCAAAGGAGACTTGCCTTCGTGTGTGAGTTCTTGATTGTCTTGTCACAGGTCAAGAAAGTCTTCTACGCCGGATTCTACGCTACGAAAAGACAAAGCAACAAAGCAAATAAATACACATAAAATCAAATAAAATTCAAAATTGAAAAGAATGTATATTTAGATAGATTATGATTTTAGAAAATTTAGAAATTTGAACGGTCAAATCGGAGTTAAACGAAAAGATATGACCCTGGAAGATTTAATTGAAAGAAAAGAAAAGGGCCGATTTTTCCCGAATTATTTTTATACTGAAAAATAGCATTTATGACGTCATCATTTTTCGAATTTTCTGAGCGGGAAAATATTTGAATGACGGTGGTCCGGCTCACCGTGGACCGGATCCACGACCACGGCCTTGCCGACGCGGCGCGACCGGCCACATGGCGCCATGCGCGCGCGAGGTGGCGCCACGTGACAAGGTCGGCCGACGTGAGGCCACGCGGCCACAGGCAGCCCCACGGAGGCGGCGACGGCGGCACAAGACCCATGACCGGAGGCGGCAATGGGCGCGAGGCAAGAGGAAGAGACGGCGAGCTCACCCCGGTGGCGGCGGGCCCTGGGCTGGCGGAGGAGGCCTACGGCCAGAGAGAGAGGCCATGGCTATTAGCATGGCATACGGAAGCTTGAAGCTACTACCAAGGGTGGAGGGTGGAGATGAGGATGGGGTGCGTAAAACGGTTCGGAGGGGCTTTATAGGGAAAGTTGCGTTTTGGTCACGAGTTATGGCATGGAGAAGGCTACCACGGTTTAAAGGAGTTAAAGGCAGAAACCACGGTGAGAGTGGAGGCGTGATTAGTATGCTTGATTTCACCCATAATCGGAATTAATGTGGAAGAAATGGTCAAATCATGAGCTCAATTTTCGCATTAATGGTGGGAGAGAGTGTAGGAGGAGGAAGAAGGTGAGGTAGAAGAAGGATATGACGGGGGGACCCACTCGCCTGAGAGAAAAGAGAATGAAGGGTACGGCCGCTGGATGCTTGACACGTGGCAAGTGGATTGTTCATACCCTTTGGATTTAAGTGAAGAGGTGTGGCTTGGATTAAATCCACGAAGGGGTATCGGCCGTCGGATGAGCGACACGTATGCCTGAGATTTAATTGATTTTATTTTCGGATTAGATTTTCGTAAAATACTACAAACAATATACTTGCTTGGAAAAATAATAAATAATATCTAAAAATTCCAGAAAAATTATAGAATATTCCTGGAAACATTTTAGACTTATTAAAAATATTTTTAAATTCCAGATTTGCATTTAATAATTTTATAAAATTCTTTTTATCTTTTAAAATTAATTTTAATTCCGTAAAATTCTCAAAATTATTTAAAAATTCGGGAAGGTTAGGAAAATAAATGAACACTTTTGGCTTTTATAAAATATTTAAAATACATTTTCTTAATTTAAACTTTGAAACAAACTCCGAAAAACCCGTAAAATCCAAATAAAATCCAATTACTTCAAAATAATTAATTTGAATTTAAATTTTCAAAACTCAAAATTTGGGATGTTACAATCTCCTGATTGTCCGTGATAACTTTTCTCTCCTTGTTTGTGCCGTTTTAATCAGTTCCGAATTAGACGGACTTGTTCTTCTCGCATGTCTTAACACATCTCGTCCAAAGACTAGTCCTTCCCGCTTTTCCAATACAACGGTCTTCTGCATTTTCGCCATACAAAGCTTCAAACCGAGACATCTCAAGACCTGATTGATAACTATTATTATAAGCAAATTCGCATAGGGTAGACTCGATCCCAACTTGATTTATTTGCCAAGGCACAGCTCTCAACATGTCTTCCAAGATTTGATTCACTCTTTCCGCTTGACCATCCGTCTGGGATGATATGTCAGATCAAATTTAGATTGGTGCTCAAAATCTCGCGAAGCTTCGCCTGTAATCTTGAGGTGAATTGAGATCCTCGATCCGACACAATCTTCTTTGAACTCCATGCAAGCACACGATTCTTGACATATATAACTCGCAAGTCTATCTCCGCATAAGTGGTCTTATCGAATGAAATGTGCACCTTTGTCACGGGTCCACAATAACCCAAATTGAGTCATACCCGATTTAGTTCTTGGAACCAGCTTATAAAATCCATTCCAATTTCTTCCCATTTCCACTCTATATCCGCAGAAGGCTGCGTGAGTCCAGCAGGTCTCCATGTTCTCGCTTAACTCAAGTACATACATCACATGTGCCTACGATTCAGTATTTCTCTTCATAATCGGTCCACATGTACCTTTCTTTAAGATCTTGATACATCTTTGTACCTCCGTGGTGAATTGAGTATCCTGATTCATGAGCTTCCTCTGTGATTAACTCTTTATTTCTTCCTGCACAAGAATTCTTTTTCCATACCAAAGGATACCTTCTTCATCTTCTCAAAACTCTCGTGCTTTTCCTTTCTTCATATTTTCTTTGATATCCTTAACATAATTATCCTCTTTTGAGTCGCTTTGATTTGATCTTGTAAAGTTGGTCGAACCTCCAAAGTAGCTAGGAATCCTCCTCTACTACTTCTAAATTAAGGCGTTGAAACTCTTCATGAAGTGCCGCCACGAACTTGTATCGCTGGGTTATTGCAATGACTTTTTTCTTAAGGCATCGCCTACAACATTAGCCTTCCTGGATGATAGTGGATTCCAACATCATAATCCTTTATCAACTCAAGCCATCATCGCTACTGCCTTAGATTGAGGTCGTTGAGTAAAAATATACTTCAAGCTCTTGTGATCCGTGTAAATTTCACACCGACATCGATCAAGTAATGCCTCCATTTTTAGAGCATGCACACAAAGACAGCTAGTTTCAAATCATGAGTCTGATAGTTCGCTTCATGCGGTCGCATTGCTTTGAAGCATAGGCTACGACCTTCCTTCTTGCATTAAAACACACCCAATCCTTGTCTTGAAGCATAACAATACCTCAAAATCTTTTCTAATATCTCGAAGTAAGCACACTGTGCAGTATGTTAATCTTTTTCAATTCTTGAAAACTGCCCTCACAAGATTTACTCCATTCGAACTTCTTCTCCTTCTTTAGCAACCGAGTGAGAGGTCTTATGTAGTTTGGAAAATCCTTCTATAAAGCGGCGATAATATCCTCGCTAGACCCGTAAAAACTTCTCGATCTCTCATATCGACTTGGTTGCGCCCAATTGAGCACGCTCGTACCTTTGCCGGATCTACGTACACTCCTCCCGCAGAAATCACATGACCCAAGAAAGCTACTTTCAACCAAACTCACATTTGCTAAACTTGGTATACAATGATGCTCTCTCAGTTTTTCCAAAACTATCCCTCGATGTTCTCGATGATCTTCCTCATTCGGAGTAGACTGAATGTCATCAACAAACACGACAACAACTTATCCAATATTCCATGAACACTTTATTCATCGATTCATAAAGTATGCAGGAGCATTAGTCAATCCAAAAGACATTATCGTAAACTCATACAACCCATATCGAGTGGAAAATGTCGCCTTTGGTATATCTTCCGTCTAATCTTCATTTGATGATATCTCGATCAAGATCAATCTTAGAGAAGACACATGATCCTTTAATCGATCAAATGATCATCAATCCTGGGCAATGGATACTTGTTCTTAATCGTTGCATCATTCGTGATCTATAATCCACACATACACGAAGACCGCCATCCTTCTTCTTCACTAGAAGTATCGTGCACCCAAGGCTAAGAACTCGGTCTTATAAAACCTCTTTCTCGCAGCTCCTCAATCAGTTTAACTTCAAACAAATCATTTGCGACATCCTAGGGTCTCTTGAAATCGGAGCTGCTCTGTACCAGACAATGACAAATCGACTTCTATCTCGTGGCATTCCTGCAAATCTTCCGAAACACATCCGATATTCTTTACTATATGCACTTTTTTCCAAAGGTTATTCCTTCAAACTGCTCAATCCACAATTATTCGAGAAGAAGGCTTTGACTTGTACTCACTTGAATTCCTTCGTAATTGGTAAGAGTGATGGCACGATTGGCACAATCTATTCCGCCTTTATACTTGGTTAACCAATCCATACCAAGTATTACATCTAGGCTCTTGAGTCTATTATACTTAAATTGCAGAATTTTACTCCATTTATATCTATGGTTGCTCTAGGGCAAACCGCATTTAGTCTTCATTTCATTTCCAAGCATTGACTAGCATAGGGTTCTTTAGCAAACGCACATCCCAATTATATCTTTCCACAAAATCTTTGATACAAAAGAATGCGTAAGCTCCGTAATCAAATAATGCCGATGCGGTGCATCGAGTTGACAAGAAACTTACCTGTAACCACGCCCTGTGCATCCCGAGTCGCTTCTAGAAGGACATGATTAACATGCCCTCCGCTCATCGCCAGGAGTCCTGGAGTCTCGAGGCACCCACGGCCTTGTCCTCGCAAGCGGGGCTCGCCGGTGTTGTCCCTGTGTTGAAACGAAGTGGGTTACAACTGGCGCTGTGGACAATTATTGGCATAATGTCCCATGTTCTGCAAATATAACACCGCACTCCAAACCATTGAAGTCTTGTTCTACCGAGGTGGAACCGCATTATTTGGTCGAGGAACTTGGGGAATCCAAGCGAGGTCCACCGAACGGTGTCCTGCACATTTGGCACCGGAGGCCCTGCTGAAGTGAGGTGGATTAGGCGGTGCCGGAACCCGCTTGCACCCCGCCGAGCTTGAAACTTCCTCTTCGGACCTCTACATACCGACCGAGCTTCCTCTTGTATTATGGCTTTGTTCACCATATGTCGGAAAGTTGAAAATCATTTGAAACCAACCGCACTTTGAGATTGGGTTCAAGTCCCCGCATGAACCTCCATATTTTTGTCGCATCCGCTGTAACATCTTCGTAAGCATACCCGATAGTTGAGTGAACCTATTCGTATTCTCAGAACATCGAGGTTTCCTTGTCGCAGCTTATGAAATTCCATCCTCTTCATTTCCATTACTCCAAAGGTACATGCGCGTAGACGTAAAGGCTTCCTCAAATTCAACCAAGCAGGTGATATTCTCCGACATGGGATGGGCGCAGAATTTTCCCACCAAGTAGTCGATTCCTTTTAGGCGAGCAGCAAGATAAAGCACTTTCTCGCGATTATTGCATCGGCTAAAATCCCTTCTTCTCCACGCCCTGATCCAATCATCTCGCCCATTGGATCTACCGCACTGCAAAAGGTTGGCGGTCCTGTTCTCATGAACCTCCTGCCTTGACCGGGTGCCCGAAGGGATCATGAGCTTGTCGCGACTTGATTCCGGCCGTGGCTTGAAGCAGCTTGTAATTGTATAGCCATCATCCGCTCCATGCTAGGAGCTTGAGCAGGTGGCGCATATTGTTCTCGGGTCAAAGATTGACACCACGGTCAAACAATTGATTGCTCCTTGTGTTCACCATCCGCGCAACTGTAATGAGCAAAAGATAAGGGGAAGTAGCACATGTAAGGAGCAAGGGCAACCAAATAACATCCCAAACCACACACAACAAGAGAGAACACAACAACAACTTGGAAGAAACTTTATCTTTGAAATTAATATACTTTGAGAATGGTCATTACCATAAGTGCACAAGGCATTGGCAGGTACCCATCTAGTACACCAACATAATATAAAACGCTCTAAGGAAGGTAAACAATTTATTTGGGTACCACTGTCTCGTAACTACTTGTCCTCCTCAAGACAAGCCTCCGGTCCTCCTCTCGATCCTCCTCCGATCCTCCTATATAATACCCACGCGGCGCATCCTACAACCACACTCGGGCGGTTGCAAGAGGCCCGGGAGTGAAGATGGTCGCCATCACCGGAGGCGCCAACGGAGAGCGTGAACGGAACGAAAGATCGCGCTTCTTGCCGGAATCCGGCGGCGGCGTTTCGGCAACGGACTAGGACGCCGCAGACACTCTTGCGCTACCGTGATTATGATACGGGTCCCGTGCAGGCCGAGGCGGCACCGTGTTGCCTGGGACGGCACTGGTAGTGTGAAGATGGCGTAGTCCTTCCGAGACGGCCGCTCGCTCAAGACGCCTCACCAACTCGCCTCCGGCTCGGATAAGCCGAACACTGAGAGTCTTTGAGTGTTGGTAGCCGGAAGTGAGGAGCGTCCGGCCGCCCAATTCTCCAGCCGGGCGGGATGTAGCGACATCGCCTGAGTAAGTCGCACTCGGCGTGATGACGGGATCATCCATGGTAATCTTGAAAGGTTCCGATATCTCGCCCAGCTCCGTGGTTGGAAAGAAGCGTAAAGCGCTCGCCCGCAGATATCCTTATGAATCCGCACAAGTCGCCTAGTGCTGCATTTAGCCGCATCCTCGATGGCGCCCGAACGATCCGTCCGAGGATGTTCGATAGGGTATGGGAGAGTTGAATTCCTCCTTCCCGCATGCTGTGAATACCTCCATCGCCCAAGATTTTTGGTCCATGATCTTGATTTTCCTTCTCAAGATAGGCGGTTGGGGATACTTCGGGACGTATGTTTAGTGTTCATCAGGCCAACAAATGCTCCAATGTTCTCGCCATGAGTGAAGTAGTCCAAAGAGTCATCTGAGGATGAACCACCATCTACAATTTTGGAAATAATAGAGAAGATCAGTAGAGATATTTTAAACAAGTGAATATAAGATCAAGAATGGAGCAGAAGTAAAGAGATATAGAAAATTTTCACATATATTTTTAATAAATATAGGTCCTTAAGGTTTTTACCATTCTAATCTAGGTCATTCCCCATAACAAATTGGCTCGACATTATATCTCGTTTGTACCTGGATTTCCAACCAAATTTCTCCGGTATTTCAAAGACTAGTCCCGCATCAAAGCTAGTACACACGCTAAACAAAGATGATTACATTGTCACAACAACGAAATTACATTAATAAAGAGAGTACAGTGTCGAAGACCTTTATTACAACGAGGTTACAAGACCTCGTGACTCACACAAAAGATAAAGCACAAAGCAAAAAGTAAATCCAATGAGAAGACCCTATTTCCGCCACAGTAATTGATCGGGAAGCGCGACCTAGAACTCCTCGAAGCCTTCGTCGAATCCATACGCCCGTAGTCGAACGCTCCATCTTGAGCTTCATACTCTTCCGGTATTATTTTATGTAGTATGTGAGTACAGCATCTACCGAAGTCTTGGGAAAATGCATTAGATGCAAGGTTTAGCAAAGGGGTTATATGGTTCTTTGCACAAAGCAAGATTTTATTTTAAATACCATTAATTATCTTTTAAGGCATCAATTTAGCAAGGTGTTTGTTTCACAAAATCTATCAAGTTAAATAGTGAAGGTTACAACCACCAACACTTGAAGTAATCAAGCTAACCGCCAAAGTTCAAAACCACGGGTTACACCACCTACAATTGCTACAACTCCAGACAACCCTTAAGTTCCATCCACTTCTGTGCCCCAAATCTTTATTTTAAAACCAAAACAATGATCTACCATGTGAATGCATTCCTTGCCCGCCTTGACCGTGGGCACGGCTATCTGAATAGTTTTACACTGCAGAGGTTGTACACTTTACCCACAAGAGATAAGTTATCTTAATAGTCAACACGCCTTTGGCATGAGACTAGATAATTCATCACAAAGCTTTTTACCTTACTCTAGTCTAGCTAGTCACCACCACCGAGGTTTCACCGTCAAGGGTTAAATCCACCTGCATGTAAGCCTCTCGCGCCATATGAGTACAAGAACTCGCCCTCACCGTGAATAACCAAGAAACTCGACACTCACTTTCCATCTGGTGGCCCCTAAACTAGCTCATTGTGTTAGTCAGCTAGGTCGCACTCCATATAGACATGTGGTTGTACTAGTGTGCTGGGCCCGACAAACACATAAGCTGCCGTCCTAAATTGACTAGGGCGAACATACACAATATAAGTTCTCGTACAACTGCATCTAAACCAATCTTACCATCCGCCTCAGCCTAAAACCAACTCTCACATTTTATTTTAGTTTAAAGTTCAGGCAACATCAATCGCCACTAAATTTCTAAACAAAAGTCTAAATCAAAGACATATTAATTTCCCAATCCAAGGTTACAAAAGTTTATGTTGTATGACCAAGCTTTCTACTATCGACATAATATTTACCAAAGCTATATAATAATCTCATTATTGAGAGAAGAGAATTCCTAGGTGTCAAAGGTACATGGTTGTCAATGTCAAATGAGGGTATAACAATTATTGGATTAACTAATATTTACAAAACAAGAATTATCATTTTATGTAATATAGCAATGCAAGAATTTTAAATAATTAAACATTTCTCAAACATGGGTTCAAGATGTTCAAAGGAGACTTGCTCTTCGTAAGTAGTTCTGATTGTCTTTACAGGTATCGCAAAGTCTTCTGACGATTACGGATTCTACGTACGGAAAAGACAAGGAAACAAAGCAAATAAATACATACAAAATCAAATAAAATTGAAAAATTGAAAAGAATGTATATTTAGATAGATTATGATTTTAGAAAAATTTAGAAATTTGAACGGGCCAAATCGGAGTTAAAACGGAAAAGATATGACCCCGGAAGATTTAATTGAAAGAAAAGAAAAGGCCGATTTTCCCAATTATTTTTATATTGAAAACCATAATTATGACGCCATCATATTTTTGAATTTTTGAAAATGACGCAGTGGTTCGGTCCACCGTGGACCGAGTCCACGATCGGGCGGTGATCACCGTAGTGGCACGCACGGCCGGTTGCCATGACATGTGGCCATCACGCAGACGCCACACCTGACGCCACGGGCGCCACACGGTGATGTGCCACAGAACGCAGCTAGGGCAGCCCTGCATGAGAGGCCATGACGGCGTATGCAAGACCCACACGTGGAGGCGGCAATGGGCGGCACAAGCAAGAGCTGAGGTCATGAGCTCACCGGCAGGGCGGCAGGTCCCTGGCATGAGGATGATTTATGGCGGGAAGGAGCATGGGCGCAGGACGCTTACATGGCCGGAGGCTTGGGGGCTGCGGTCAAGGTTGAAAATGAGTAGAGGAGAGATGGGGTGTGGAAGAGGGCCCTGGGGTTTAGAGGAGAGAGAGGGAGGAAGGCCTACACTGAGTTAATGGAGGCGCATTTCTACTGAAACTAGAGTTAAATGGGAAAACTACTGGGTGATGGAGGGAGGATTGGGGGTTTGATTGCGCAATTACCCGGAGTTTATGGAGAAAATGCAGATTCAAAGCTCCATTTTCTAAAATAATGGCGGAGGAGAGAGAGGGCTAGAGAGGAAGAAGGAGAGGTAGAGGAGAGAATATGACATGCAGCCCATATGCTGGTGAGAGAAAGAGGCTGATAAGCACGGCCAAGGATGAGCTTAATATCGCAGCAAGTGGACTTATTAAAATATTCCTGAAACATTTTAGACTTATTAAAAATATTTTTAATTCCAAATTGTGCATTTAATAATTTTATAAAATTTTTTATCTTTTAAAATTAATTTTTAATTCCGTAAAATTCTCAAAATTTATTTAAAAATCTGGGAAGGTTAGGAAAATAAAATGAACACTTTTAGCTTTTATAAAATATTTAAAATATATTTTCTTGATTTAAACTTTGAAATAAACTCTTAAAAGCCCGTAAAAATCCAAATAAAAGCCGCTTGTTTCAAAATAATTAATTTGAATTTAAATTTTCAAAACTCAAAATTTGGGATGTTACTGTAAGGCTCATCAGAATAACCTTATGGTTCAGAACACCACCGAACTCTACAAAGAACCGATGACACCAACCTCGGGATAGTAGAAGAAGGGCCCTAACCACCTGGAAGATCAAACAAGCATGAAGAAATGATAGAGGCTGCAGTAAAGAAGACCCACTGCTTTGAGGTGGAAGAAACTAATGGAAGAGGGAAGGCCCCAAAATGACTATGGATCATCAAGGAGTTCTAAAGTACGGAAACCGTGTTTTCGTATCTCACCAAAAGGACCTTAAGGATCTAATGCTCCGGGAAGCCCATAGCTCCGCATATTCCCTTCATCCTGGGAGTACCAAAATGTACCAAGATATGAAGCAATGTTACTGGTGGCTGTATGAAGAGGGACATCGCCGAGCACGCCGCCGTGGGATGTCTCACAAAGAGTGAAGGTCGAGCACCAAAGGTCTGGCAGATCGCTACAACCCGAAAATACCTCAATGGAAGGGAAGAAGTAGGGATGGATTTTATCACGTGGTTTCCGAACAAGGTTGGGATACGACTCCATTTGGGTCGTGGTGGATAGATCGACTGTTGCTCATTTTATCCTCTGTCAGACAACTTACAAGGGAGACAAATTGGCGTAATTATATATGTCCCGCATCGTGTGCTTACACGGTGTGCCAAAACGGATAGTCTCGCATCGAGGGTCCCAATTTACCTCGCATTGCCAGCCTACATGAAGCCCTTGGTACCCATTCGATTTCAAGACCGCCTACCACCCCTGCACGGATGGTCGATGTAAAGAGTGAATCAAATATCGAAGATATGCTTCGGCTTGTGCCCTAGACTTCCAAGGATCGATAAGTGTCTGCAGATGCGTTGTTTACTTACAACAGCCTACCAAACCAGCCTTCGATGTCCCCTTTGAGGCATTGTACGGAGAAAGTGCCGCACTCCTTTACATTGGTCAAAGTGGGGAAGGGTACATATTTGGGCCTCGATATCAAGCAAGCTGAAGAGAAAGTTCACCGATCGAGATCGCCACCGCCGTCCCAATCTAGACAGTAAAAGTTATGCGCATAAAAGAAGAAGGCCATTAAGTTTTGAAACGAGACCATGTCTACTTGAAGGTGTCACCCCACGCCGAGTCGACGATTTAAAGTCAAAGGCAAACTTACCCTCACTATGCTCCCGCCATTTCGATCACAACAAGAAAGGGAAGTGGCTCATCGCTTGAACCGCTCATGAGCCTAGCGATGTACACAACGCCTTCCATGTGTCCCAACTCAAGAAATGTCTTCGGGTACCCGAGGATCAGACTCCGATGGAAGCAGTGGAGCTCGAGAGTGACCTGACCTACAAGGAGCGTCCAATTAAGATCTTGGACACCGTGGAAAAAAAGACCAGAAACCAAACCATCCGCACCTGTAGAGTACAATGGAGTCACCACTCCAAGAAGGAGGCCACCGGGAACGTGAAGACCCGACTAAGGAGGGACTACCCCGAATCTGTCATTAGTTAGATCGAATCTGGTCGAGATTCCTTTTAAGGGGTAGGTTTTAACATCCTAAAAGTTAAATTCGGATTATAAAATTTTCTTACATTAATTGTCGTTATTTTGATTTAAAATTTATTCTCTTAAAAACATTTCTTAATTAAAGAATTGAGAATTCCAATAGGCAAAAGGAATAAAATAAAAGAACATAAAATATTAAAAAGGAGAATCTGAAAAGATGATCCAAAGGCCAAAAAAAATTTAGTTGATCCTAAGTAATGGATTGAATATGGGGTTAAATCTTTACAAAAGAAATGAGAGAGAGGAATAAAATGGAATCGATAGATGTAAATATAAATGTTTGCATATGAGAATAGGGAAA
>JAYGGG010000516.1:0-53629 GCA_036346245.1 Bonia amplexicaulis | reverse complement strand
TGGAACGTGGTGAGCATCGGCACCGTCGACTACGTCAATGATCGTATGGCGCTGGAGGTCATTGCCAAGGCTGTCCCGGCAGAGATGATGGGAACCATCGCAAGCAAGGTGACCGCCAAGATCGCGTCGGACGCGATCGGCACCATGAATGTCGGCGTGGAGTACGTGCGCAAAGCGAAAGCAAACACGCTCCGGCGCGAATTTGATGGACTCAAGTTCCGCGACGGTGAGATGGTGGATGAGTTCGGCGTCCGAATCAACAGGATCGTGCATCAGCTCGCGGTCCTCAATGACGACTGCACGGAGGAAGAGATCGTTCGCAAATTCCTCCAGGCACTACCGCCGAGGTACGCACAGATCGCCATGGCGATCGAGACCCTCCTCGACCTGAGTGAAATCTCCGTCGAGGAGCTCATTGGCCGGCTCAAATCTATAGAGGAGCGACATGATCTCGGCAGTGGCTCCATCGCTAAGCTGAACCTCACCGAGGACAAGCTGATCGTGCGCGTGGCGGCAAAGATGCAGCTCTCCGGCGAGGGGTCTTCAAGACAGCCCAAGGGGCCGTCGTCGAACCATCGAAGAGGACGTGGCCTGGGGCGTGGCAAGGAAGGTGGCTCACGCGCAGGTTCCAGTCCACCCAAAGCTCCAGGCAACAGCGTCAATTCAATCGACAGGGACGAATGTCGATATTGTGGGAAGACTGGACATTGGGTTCATGAATGTCGAAAGAAGAAACGGGACGAGGCGGCCCATGCGATCCAAGTCGGGGGGAGACAAAGCCCACCTTATTAGTGGCAACGGCGACAGTCAACGCCATTGTTTCCAGTCCACCACTTCCACTTGCGCATGCTCCATCTTTCCCCAATCCTCACTCTCTACTTGCGACAGCACCGCCGGCGGAATCCTCCTCGATCCAACTCGAGGAGGACAAGCTCTTCGTCCAGCTCGACGGGAAAGGCGATGGTGACTGCACCCGGTGGATCCTCGACACAGGCACGACGAATCACATGACAGGGGTGAGATCCGTTTTCGCCGAGCTCGACATGGGAATCCGCAGCAATGTCCGGTTCGGGTACGACTCCGTCGTTGGCATCGAGGGGCAAGGTACGGTGCTTTTCAACTGTAAGAATGGGGAGCACCAGCAGCTTGGCGGCGTCTACCACATTCCCAAGCTGACAGCGAACATAGTCAGCCTCAACCAACTGGATGAGGACGGCTTCAATATCCTGATCGAAGACGGGGTCCTCAAGGTCTGGGATCAACGGCGGTGGCTGATGGCGAAGGTGCAGCGGTCGCCAAACCGGCTTTATGTCCTCAACCTCGACATCAGCAAGCCAGTGTGTCTCGCCGCGCAGAGCAGCGAAGCGGCCTGGCGATGGCATGCCAGGTACGGCCACCTCAGCTTTCAGGGGCTCAAGCAGCTCGTGCAGAGGTAGCTGGTACGTGGGCTCCCGCAGATCGATCATGTCGACCAGGCCTGCGAGAGCTGTCTTGCCGGCAAACAGAGGAGACAACCAATTCCAGCGGCGAGTGCGTTCCGGGCCACGAACCTCCTGGAGCTGGTCCACGCGCGATCTCTACGGGCCCATCACTCCGAAGACGCCAGGCGGCAAGCAGCTTTTCCTCCTTGTGGTCGACGACAAGAGCCGGTACATGTGGCTCATACTGGAGACGAAGGACGAAGCTGCGGCAGCAATCGTGCGCCTCCAGGCGCGACTACAACTAGAAGCCGAGAGGAAGATGGAGACGCTGTGCACCGATCGTGGCGACGAATTCATGGCACAGGCATTCGGCGAGTACTACGCCGAGCAGGGGATCCAATGCCACCTAACTGCGCCGTATACGCCTCAGCAAAACGGCATGGTAGAGCGGCGCAATCAGACGGTGCTGGGCATGGCGAGAAGCATGCTGAAGGTGATGCAGATGCCTGGCTGGTTTTGGGGGAGGCGGTCACGACGGCTGTTTTCATCTTGAACAGAGCGCCGACAAGAAGCGTCGTTGGAATGACGCCGTTCGAAGTTTGGTATGGGCGTAAGCCGCCAGTTCAATTCTTCCGTACGTTTGGCTGCGTCGCGCACGTGAAGAACTCTGGTGGCCATGAACGCAAGCTCGAGGATTGGAGTACACCAATGGTGTTCATCGGGTACGAGCCGGGTTCCAAGGCTTACAGATTTTATAATCCGAGCACCCAGCGCGTGGTCATCTTGCGCGATGTGGTGTTTGACGAAGCAAGGGCCTGAGACTGGAGCAAGCACGACGAGAACACGAGTACGGCGGACTCAGAACCGTTCCACGTCGATCAGATGACCATGACGATCCGACGTGACATGAGTGTGCAGGACGCGACGCACGATATCGCGCCAGGCGGTGAGATTCCTAGTGTAGCGATGCCCACGTGCGGGTATGAGCCCCGCATGCCATGGTCAGCCCCAATCTCTATGAAGTAGATTGAATTCGCTTCATCGCCGAGTGGGGACATGGACCTGGACGACGACCACGACAACGACGTCCCACTCCGGTTCAGGACACTGGAGAACTTCCTCGGCCCGGCAACAACACTAGGACTGGCAGAGCGGGAGATGGAGGATGATCTGCTGCTCGCCATGGGTGATGAGCCTGCCATGTTTGAGGAGGCACGTGATAAGGAGTGCTGGCGGAAGGCAATGATCGCGGAGATGGCATCGATCGAGCAGAACAGCACATGGATGCTTGTCGACTTGCCTTCAGGCCACATTCCAATCGGCCTGAAATGGGTCTTCAAACTGAAGCGCGATGAACGGGGGGCTATTGTCAAACACAAGGCAAGACTCGTGGCGAAAGGCTACGTCCAGCAACAGGGGATCGACTACGACGAGGTCTTCGCGCCTGTTGCTCGGATGGAGTCGGTTCTGATGCTGCTCGCTGTGGCGGCTCAGGGAGGTTGGCTTGTGCATCACATGGATGTCAAGTCGGCGTTTCTCAATGGCAAGCTGAGCGAGGAGGTATATGTCTGGCAACCACCGGGTTTCGTCGCAGCCGGGCATGAGGAGAAGGTACTGAAGCTACAGAAAGCTTTGTATGGGCTTCGTCAAGCACCGCACGCATGGAATGTGAAGCTCGACAACAGCCTTCGCGAACTCGGCTTCACCCGATGGTTAGCGAGCATGACATGTACACAAGGGGTGGCGTGACGTCACACGTGGTGGTGGGCGTCTATGTCGATGATCTCATCATCACGGGATCACGCTCGGAGGACATCGACACACTCTCTTTTTTCCTAGGATATTTTATTCTACCCCTCTTAACAGAATTTGATATCGAATTCTAATGTGAGACCATGTGGAGGTCACCCCGTGGTGTATGATGAGTATTTGACATTGTTGTGTAAGTATTATCAAAGTTTGAATTTAGGTTTTGGGAACTACAATTTCTAGAGCTGCTGATTGCTCAACTGGTCTAACCAAACTGTAGGGGCGGTTTGATCGCCATTTGGTAAGCGATCAGACTGGCCTATGGGCATTTGGTATTTGTACATCAAACACATATGTAAGTGTCTTGGGATGTCTTTGCACTAGGTGTCACCTCAAATGGAGGTCTAAGCTAAAACTAGATAGAGAAATATCAAATTTCTAGAGAGGGTGTTTTCTGGTGCTATCAAGCGGCCAAACCAATCTGAGGTTGGCGGTCTGACTAGCCATGGTGGCCGTGGTCAGACCGCTCCCCTATTCCAGGGAGGAATGGGGTGGTTAGACCAGCTAGGTGTTGACTATCTGACTGGTGTTGTTGCGCAATGTGCAGCGTATGCATTTTTCTTCAAGGTTTGGTCCTAGGAGGGTAAGGATCAGTGGTATAGGTGTATACATGTTGCATGATATATTATTTTGACTAACATGAGCCAAGTGCATAGAACATGTGCTCGTCATGATTGCTTGGTCTTTGGATGTACATATGACTTGAAGGACGTAACGGTCGACAATAATGGACCACGACTAGGTGGGGGTGCTAAGTTATAGAGCAATCATGTAACTCTGGGTAAGACTATGTAGCTCAAGCAGGAGCACGGAGAAGACAAAGATCGTAGAGAGGCAAGTTGGTGCATTGGTGTGCCAAGTGATGAGGCCAATGCACATAGAGACGGTTCAGGAAGTCTAAATACATGAAGATGTCATGGCTAGTCATTGTACACTACGGGCTGCATGTCAAAGTATGCAGAGATGCTTTGGTATGAAGGTAAGTGTTCATGGCTCATCAATTATGTCAATTGATGATTTTGTGTATTATACGGTGCTATGTAACGGTTTACTTGTTCATGTTTGTTGTAGAACTCTAGAGCTAGGTCATGGTGAGGTGGAAGGGATACGGACTAGGCTAGGGAGCTACCAGTGGTGGATATGGTGGGCAACAACAAGGTGAATTAGGACTAGGCTTAGGAAGTTGCTAAGGTCTAGGATGGTCATGGAAGCTAGGTACCGTCATGGTGCATGGAGTTCTAATGGATCGCGAGTAGGCTACGATAGCAGAAAACAAAACTTTTCTACCGCGCACACAAGAACATCATGCTTACGGAGGGATCATGGATCGTTACCACTAGGCGCAGCAGTGCGTGAAGAAGAGTTGGAGAAGCCGATCCAACCACGCGTCGAAGTAGCGGTGGAAGTAGTCGATCGTCCCGAACCGATCGTCTCCTCCACGCGATCAACCACACCACGAGCGGATCCAATCAGGGTTGTTGATGCCGATCAACGCCGCAACGCGGCGCCTCCACCGGTATCCACACGTCCGGGTGGAACGCCGATCGCGAGTGTACCCGGCCGCGAGCGGCTAGGGTTTGGCTCGGAGGTGGCGGCTACGGATTAGCTCGGGATTATCGGTGCGTTCCTCACCTCGCCTCCATATATAGACCTCCTCACTTGGGCCTCGTGGACCGAGGCCCAATAGGAGTCTATCCGGATCTCTATCCGAATTGAGCCCATATCCGAATCACATTCAATTAGTGTTCCAACCCGTTAAGTGTGCGACCACAGCAGGTTCACGTATACTTGGTCGCGACCGAAACACCTTCGGTCACCACAAATAGCGGCCTCTAGCAAGACATATTAACCCCAAAGTATACGTAAAGATCATATCGGTGAACTCGTAATGTTCTCATGTACTAATCCTTTGCCTCACGATATAGATTAAGCTCAAGGCGAGACCGTGTCATCCTCTTAATAGCTCAATCACTCTCTCGATTCCGTGATGGATTATAAACTCGTGATTGACTCCTCAATCACCTTGGTATGGCCATGCACTTTCATAATCCATTACATCGAGGGCCGAGATATCTCTCCCATAAGGAGGGGCAAATTCTATCTTGATCATTCACATCCCACTACATGTTTCATGGCAAACCCAAAGACTACTTTTATGACTACCCGGTTAGGGAGTAGTGTTTAGTAGTCCCAAAGTAGCTACTACGCATCTTGGGAACCATGATGATCTCAAGTCTAAGGATTCCACATAAACACTACTTGAGACCAACTGATGACACTTGGAATCTCTGCAGTGTCTCATGGCGGGTCTATCCAACATATGTTCACTAACACATGTCCATATTATTGATTTGGTATCTCCATACCATGATCCATGAGACATGATCATCAATCAATACATATCTTGATCTTTGAATCATATTTGTTCCTCATATGAAATATAATCGGGGATCATTTGGAAATAGCAACATTTTGGCATTAAGAGTCTCATGAATAAGTCACATACTCATTGATCAATAATGATAATGTCTATTTCAAGGAACAAAGCAATGTATCATAAACATAGTATGTGATATATTCAACATCTCCATGTTGCCTCTAGGGCATATCACCAACAGTTAAAGATGAAGCACGGGGCTGCTTCAAGGCAAAAAAAATAGGAAGCCTCGTGAAAGATGGCAGAAGGGTATTTTAGAAAATTACCTAATACCGAAAAGTAGTGGTGTACAAAACTGCGGCATTGACTTAAGTGGTTTAGGTCAAGGATGTGCTAAAAATATTAAGTAGATCATTTTGACTCACTAATGGATAATAGGTGTGTGCGCTTTGAGAAGCATGGTTATGTTGAGTTAATGGGTTTGGCCATGTAAATGGATAAACCCTAACTAGATGTATTGGTTAGGGTTTCCCTTGTGAGTCTCCATATATAAGGAGGGAGAGAGGTGGCAAGGGTTAAGTATTAGGGAAGTTTAGTCAAAGCCTTCGAGAGGAGTTAGCGTTCTTAAAGAGAACCTTTGAGAGATAGGTTGTGGTTCTTTGTCCTAAGCTTGTTATTATTCTTAGACTTGTGGCGTGGCTAGGGAGTGGCTATAAACATTCATCTCTAAGTATCAATATATATATATATATATATATATATATATATATATATATATATATATATATATATATATATATATATCAACTTTGTCCAAGTCTTTCTCCTATTTGCTCAAGTGATAAAATCTTGATGTGGCTTGGTTTTGGGTGCTTCTCCTTTCGCTTCATCGTGCTTTATGCCAAGGACGTGTATGTGATGAAGATGCCTCTTGGAGACCATATCACATCCATCTAGGAATTAGTTATTTGCATGTTGTATGATTGCTAGGTTTTGCTCAAGAAAGGGTTGATTTTGGGGTTTTGGTCTTACGGACACTTTGGCTTATGTTCGTGCAGTGACCTAGCTTTCTATGACATGTGAGAACTCATCCTAGGTCATCTAGATCATCAAGGACTCACGAGCAAGAGCAGATCGATATTTCTCTTTTTTTTTCCAGTTTTGATGCAACCTTTCTTGTTTTAGATAAAGGTATATATAAAATTGAGCATTGATCTTTACGATCCATGATTTGAATAGGTTTCGATATCCTAGAGAAGGTGCATATTAAGTTTCAGGTCTTTTGGAGTTGTGGATCAAAAGTTTTATCAATTTTTGAATTTGAAATAGTGCTAAAAATCCGTTCTACCCTAGAGGGAGAGGTTGGACCGACCTTGTTGTGGTCAAACTGGCCTAGACCAGCAGGCTGGGCTTATAGCAGTCAGATTAGCCCAGACCGATCAGACAGGCCCCTAGTTGGATGTGTTCCTTATGGGTGATTGGTCTTTGATCTTTATAGCTTCTCATTGCTATTGGAGTGAAGAGCTTTACTTTCTCATTTGAAAAAGTGTTTAATCATGTTGATGCCTATTCATCCCCTTCTAGTTGCCGTTCTCGGTCCTACACTAACGCTCAACATTCTACATGGGAAATAAAATGAAATTGAATAGGGAACAACCCTAACCTATAGAGAATAACTTTGGATACTTTCCGCTCATACGAGACTCCAATTCCCAAATTGCTTCTCGTTTGGTTTGATGCGAACAAAGCATCTTAACAAACTTTAGCGCCTTATGCCTCAACACTCCTTCTGATTCCTCTAGAATCTGCACTGGACGAGACTCGAAGGTGAAGTTTTGCTTAATGGTCAACAGTTCTAGCGCAATCTTATGCTTCAGATCCCGCAAGTACTTTCTCAACATAGAAATGTGGAACACGTTATCAACTCCATGCATTGACTCGAGAAGGTCCACATGATAGGCTGGCTTCCTAATTCATGCTACAATCAGATAGCTCAATGTATCTTAGGCTAAGCTTTCTATTGATACAAAATCGCACCAGGCTTTAGTAGGAGACACTTTTAGGAGCACCTGATCACCCACATCAAATTCCAGTTTTTGCCTTCTGACATTTGCATAGCTTTTCATTCCACTGTTTATTGGACCCAATTTGGGCCCAACACTACATTCTCATCAACGGTATGCTAGTAAAGTGGCGATCTACACTTCCGCACATATAGAACCTTGAATGGTGCTACCCGAATACTGGAGTGATAGTTGTTGTAGGCAAACTCCATGAGTGCCAATTGATCCTCCCAGCTACCCTTCTAGGATAGAACACAGAACCTCAGCATGTCCTCTAATGTTTGAATGGTGCGCTTGGATTTCCCTTCCATCCGCGGGTGAAAAGTGGTACTAAAGCGAAGTTTTGTACCAAGAGCACTTTGTAAGCTCTCTTAGAACTTAGAGACAACCTTAAACGATAGACTTAGGCATACTGTGTAACCTCACTATCTCCTTCACATAAATTGGTGCCAAATCACTTGTCGTGTTAGTCATACGTGTTAACTTTGCTCCAGGAGAAAATGCACACATCGCAAATAAACTGAGAGAACACAAGAGAATTTCTGAATTTCTCTATTCTCTTACTTGCTCCCCCTTTTCCCTTCTGTTCTTTTCTCATAAAACTGATTACAAGACTTCTCAATATATATGCTAATACTCCCCTACTAGCATACGTATTTGGACTTCAAGTTGGACACAACTTTAACTTGAGTTACACATAGAGACGGACTCTACTGCCTCTTGAACTCTAAGTCAAGATTATTTCTAACAATACGAATAGGAATGAAGTGTACAGACTTACTGAATCGATTCACTACTACCCAAATAGCATCCTTACCTCACTTCATACAAGGTAAGCCAACTATGAAATCGACGGTAATATCATCCCATGGCCACTGAGGAACATCCGAGGACTGCAATAGTCCAATAGGACGTTTATGCTTAGCCTTCACTTGTTGTCACACCCCACAAGATGCCGCATAACAGGTGATGTCCACCTTTATTCTCTTCTAGCAGAAGCTCTTTTTCAAATTTTGATACATATTGGTCTCGCCAAGGTGTAGCGTGTGCATAGTACGATGAGCATCTCTCAAGATTTCATCCTTTACTTGAGCCTTCTATGGCATGCTAAGGTGGACCTTAAACCACAACACGCCCAACTCATGAAGGCCGAAATCCCCTTCTTCTCTTCATCGGAGCGCTTCCTCACTTGTTGAAGCAACCAATCATACCGTTGTGTTTCCCTTACTCGCTCTGGGATCACTGACTCTAGCAACAGCTATGTCTCAGCCTATGTTGTACCATTATAACAATAGGAGACTCACATCCGATCTAAGTCAGCAATAAGATAATCTAGAGTAGAGGGTGCCATCTTACGACTGAAAGCATTAGCAATCACATTCACCTTATCCGGATGGTACTGAATAGTAAGATCATAATTTTTTATCAATTCCAGCCACCTACTTTACTTAAATTCAAATCATTATGAGTGGAACTGTACTTAAGGCCCTTGTGATCATGGAAAATATTACGAAACTCTCTATACTTAGGCCAGAGGGGGCAATGGTCGAATCCAGCCATGCCGGCTCAGGAGTACCTCGGTAGCGCAAGTGCCTGTTGCCGTAGAGCGAGGGCACGTCGGGATAGTACGACACCGGAGGTCAGAAATAAGGCCAGATCTAGTCGACGATGGAGACGACGATGCAAGTGCACATCGATAGGGAGGTGAACAGGCCGAACCGAAGGTGTAACCTCGCCGGTCGTTGCCTGTTGTACTCATCAGGTCCCGACAAGCCGTGATCATATCTGGATGGTCACGTGCCTCTTCGGAGCTGAGGAAGACAGTGGTGGAGCCGGACGGAGCTACCTGACATTTTTTTACAAGATTACAATGTGCACCAAACAACCAAACAAGTATCCTTTGATTAACATGTAGTTCTGAAATAAGTTGATGGTAGGATTTTTTTTTTTGTTTGCGTGGGTGCTAAGAATTACCTAAAAAACAACCCCTTGTCGTTAAGATTTCCTCACTATTTTCTCACATTTTCCCGATAATTTCCCCTCCATGATTCGCAAAGTTGGTCAATAGAAAGTAACACTACCCATCGAATAACATCTAAAATTAAACTTGCCACATAATGTATCTACGAATAATTTCAGTCCAGTTTGCACCAATTAAAATCTGCAAACCACTAGCATTGTTGTGGTTTTGTATTCTTTACCAACCAATAGGGATTGCTGGGCTAGCATATGCTTGGGAGGGCCATAAAATAAAATTTTTGATATGATAATCCGGGGTGATGGTAGGTGGGGTACCCGGTGCCGGTACCGGTATGCACTGGCACACCCAGAAACCCTGAAAACCAGCAGGGACCATGGAGTATACGTCCCTATCCTTGGAAGATTTTGAGAGATTTTCAGGCAAGTTTTGTAAAAAATAAGATAAGATAAAACAAACTTCAGCAAGTTCAAGAAAATATCAACCAAATTCAAGCAAGTTTAGGTATATCCAAGTTTCAAAAGGCAAAAATCCAGGTATATTTCACAAGTTTTTGGCAAGAAGGGCAGAAAATTGATGAACTATATATCGGTTAATGCTTGAATTAATCTAGCAAAAATTGTTGCCACGGCTCTCAATATCCAAAATGTATTTTACCACAATTGCAGTCCTACGACTGCTCCATCATGCAGTAACGTAGCCACTGGACACACCTGGGCTGGACGGCTGGACACCTTGCATTCAGCGCACATTGTAAAGAGGGGTCCGTAGGAGCAAAGCAGAAAAACAGCATAATTAAAGCAAAGAATCCAGTGATTTCAAACGGAGAATAACTTAGCCAGTGAGGAAAAATGACTACTGTGGCCACTACTACGGACTACCGGCCTATTATAAATAGACCACCCCATGTGTGATTTCTGTGCACTCATTAGGTTCACTACCGGGTTCAGCAGCTTTGCCGAGTGCCGGTGGCACTCGGCAAAGCACGAAAACACTCGGTAAAGTATTTGCGAGTGCCACCCATGGTATAGCTCACCGTCATAGTTTCGACGGAAGAGCTCTTTGCGAGAGCTTTCATCGAGCACTCGGCAAAGTCTTTGCCGAGTGCAAACGACCCTCGGCAAAAAAGGACGGTGGGCGGCGAGAACACGGTGGCGTCGTTGTCGAGTGCCAGGACGGAATGGCACTCGGCAAAACTTTAAACTTTACCGAGTGTCATGGTAAAGACACTCGGCAAAGCCTTGCAGTTTGCCGAGTGTCATAGTAAAAACACTCGGCAAAGTTTAAAACTTTGCCGAGTGTTTTACCACGACACTCGGCAAAATCACAACACTCGACATAATGCGTTCCCGAATGCCCGAAGCGTTACTTTGCCGAGTGTTTTACCATGACACTCGGCAAAGCCTCCCTTTGCCGAGTGTAACACACGACAAAGTTGCCAAAAACTGTCTATTTTAAATGTTTATTGCACCCCACTCAAACAAATCACAATATCACAGATATATCAACAAGTAATCACCACAAGTAATCACATATATCACATATAGTCCACAATATATCACATATATCACCACAAGTCACAATATATCACATATATCACATATATCACCACAAGTCACAATATATCACATATCACAAGTCACAATATCACATATAGTCACAATATATCACATATCACATATATCACATATCACAAGTCACATATAGTCACCCGGTGATGTGGTGGGTCATGAGGCATATTATTCAAGCCGCCGATTGATTACGCACAAAAGAGAAGAGATTGCATGTGTGAGACAAGATTTAAGGTAGGAACATACAAACTTAAACATTCATACTCCACTAGAAACTCACGGGAGTAGTTGCGGGAGGAGGTGGAGGAATAGCTCGGTGGCGAGGTTGACCCATCCTCTCGCCAAGACTTTGCATCCACCGAAACATCTACGTCATCCTCTCGCTCGGCCTCATTCCTCTGCCGATCGGCCTCCATCCTCGCCTCCATCTCCTCCGTAGCCTCTTCTCTTCTTCCACTGGGCCTACAATATTTCACCCCAATGTTGAACCCATCATTGCCGCAACACGTACATTACGAGCCTCTAGAGCTTTCTCACGATGAATCACATCAAAGTGGGTCCATGCTTCACCATCGGATGGATGTACCGCTTCGTGATTGTATCGGCGTCCATTTTGTGCCATGTCATACATTTCGCGGTTTCCTCGGTCATGTATAGCCGTTGGATCCTCGGTTTGAGCGGAAGGTACCGTAGGATTTTCACGGGGATCGCAAGCTGCCTCTTCTGACCATCACCAGAGTCCACCTCCAGGAACCTAGAGGATCCACACTTTCCACAGTACTTTGCTTCCGCGTGTTCTTTCCTAAATAGGATGCACCCCTTCGGACAAGCATGTATCTGCTCATATGGCATCTTAAGTGCACGAAGGAGTTTCTTTGACTCGTACATGCTCTTTGGCAGAATGTGACCCTCCGGAAGCATGCTGCCAAAAACTGTCAACATAGCATCGAAGGCGTCTCGACTCAAGCTAAACTGGGACTTCAAGGCCATTACGCGTCCAATGCCATCCAGTTGAGAAACCTTCGTGCGCCGTGAAGGGGTTTCGTGCGCAGACAACATGTCGAATACGCCTTTGCGGTTGCCTCGGCTCCTCCTCCCTCGTCCTTCAAGGTGTGCTTCATGATAGTCATTTAACATGTCTCCTACCCCGCCATCAGCATCATAATCCTCGACGCGTGGTCTCACGACCTCCTCTCTCATACGATCGGATTCACCGTGGTAGATCCACCGGGTATAGTCTCTAGTAAATCCAAACTTGCAAAGATGTTTACCCATGACCTCCTTTGTTTGTCGACGCGTGTTTGCACATCTGCGCAGGACACCAAGTGGCACGCTCCTTTAACCTTGGCAAATGCTAGTTCCAAGAAAGCATCGGTCTTCTCAATCCATTCATCGGACAACGAACCACGACTTGAGCGGCCGTGTACATCCACTCACGATCATCCATCCTCTAACATATCGGGGTAATATAAGAATCAAATGCATCTACACGATCTTTCTCCTATCTAATAGGTGAAGATAGGTCCTAATCCACCGAGGATGCGTAGATGAGGTTAGTTTCCATGCTCTACTCCTATCAGAGGCAATTTCGTGAGCACCTCCCATTGTTCTCCAAATACACGTCTGGCGGGGAGATTGTGTATCCGGAGAACAACAGGAGATGCTGCGAACTCAATCACGGATCGGAGTAGACCATGGAAACTAACCCCATCTACGCATCCTCAAGTTGTCCAAAAAACGGACAATTCGAAACAGATACGGTTATAGATATGCAAAGATCTCGCATATTTCCAACCGTATCTCTTTCGAACGGAGACGCCTAACTAGGTTACGCCTAACCGAGAGAATAAACGGGCCTAACTCACATGATCAAAACCAATGCCCATATCATCATGATCCATAAATCAACATAACATTTCACATCCACAATCACGATTGTATGAACCAACAATTTAACGATTGCACAAATTAACAAAGTACTACACATTTACGGATCTCATGCATCCATCACGGATATCGATAATAATCCATTGGGCAATACAAATTAACAAGCATTCAAAGTAATTCAAGAACACGAGAATTGAGAACGACAATTAAAGAAGGAATAAATAAAAATATTAAGGAAGTTCATTTAATAACATTCTAATCATATAGTTTTATTTCACCAATCTAGAGACTTACATATTTTAGAAATAGATACTTTTGTATATATGAAAGAATAAATTTGGAAATGTTTCACTACAGATTCTAGAGCATCACTTTTGTAGATGGAGTAGCACATGTGTGGTACATATATCCTCGGCAAGAGATAACAAAATTGTTTGTAGGCTAGGGCATCCGATCAAAAGATGGTAAACTCTATGCAAATTGATGGCCTGACTCAAAATTAGGGCTTCCTGTAATCCTTGAAATAGAGGTTTGTACTCCATACTAGACATGCTTCTAGGGGTGAAATAGCTCGCTATATTTGTTTTCAGTGTATTTCCGAGCAATCAAATAATATATATCATCAACAAGATCACAACAATGGTAAGAAACAAATTAAACAAAATAGAACTAAAGATTGGAGCATGAACCGAGGGAGGTGAAGAAGAATCACGGGTAGCCGAGGTGGTGACGTCGAGGAGGGGCGTCGGGCGGCCGGGAGGCGTCGGGCGGCATGGCCGCGGGCGCGGCGGGCGGCGCGGCGCGGCGGGCGGCGGGGAGCGGCGGGCGGCGGCGGGCGCGCTGGGCGGGCGCGCGGCGGCGGGGCGGGCGGGCGGGCGGGCGGGCGGGCGGGCGGGCGGCGGGCGGGCGGGCGGGCGGGCGGCGGGCGTGGGCGCGGCGTGCGGGGCGCGGGCGGGCGGGCGGGCGGGGCGGGCGGGTGTTGCGTGTGTGGCGCGGCCGGGAAACTATTAATGTTATGTTTGTATTGTTTGCGAGTGCCCCGATCGGGCACTCGGCAAACCCTCCTCTTGCCGAGTGCCTCCCACAATGCACTCGGCAAACCCCTTTGCCGAGTATCTCCCACAAGACACTCGGCAAAGATTTTTTTAATAAAACTTCCTTTCCTCTCTTTTTTCATAGTGTGTTTTACAAATTTGTTCGAATGTACTTCGAAAATGCCTTGTCAAATTCACTCAACAATGCATATTCGATGCTTCTACGAATATTAGACCATTATTTCATGCAGTTATAGCTCAAATTCAATTTATATCAAGTAAAATTCTATAATTGCAGCTTTAAAAATTAAAATTATCAAATGGATCCGAAAAATTACCAAAATTTCACATGAAACAATCTCATTGTCTATTGCACTGTACAAAAGTTTTGTAGTCAAACCACAATTAAATAGTCACTTTGACTCCAAATCTTCTGATCCGTCTCAACTCTCGCTTCTTCTTCAGAATTGCTTTAGTTTGTAAACATCGTACGTGACAACTTATGCGAAATCTTATCAATTTTTTACCACAGCCTCCACGTATAATATCATGACATCTTGACAAATCTCATGATTTTCAGACTTCGTTTGCTTTTTTTAAAATTTAAAAACCATTCGGCCACACGTTTGTGGTCGTGTTTCCTGAACAAGATGTTCGAAATTCCTTTTTATTTAACAGGTAAGGCCTCAAACCGGGCTGAATAACATGAATATCATTTTTCTACTCATTTTTTCCTATTATTTGAATCACTTGCAGTTCAAATTTGACTTGATTCAAAAAATTGCTTGAAATGCAATTAATTAATTAAATATACCAAACAAATACAAAAATATACCAAATTTTAACATGGAGTACCATATTTTGTATGTGGAGAGTAGAAAAAGTTTGAAGGGTAGGAGAGGAAAAGGTTTTTATTTCTTTGCCGAGTGCCGCAAACAAAACACTCGGCAAAGAGCTCTTTGCCGAGTGTCAGCTCCAGACACTCGGCAAAGGTCTAACGGCGGCGGCTAACATCTAACGGACGGCGGTTGGTGCCGAGTGTTTTATTTTTGCCGAGTGTTTTCTTGTTAGCACTCGGCAAAGAGCTCCTATATGCCGAGTGTCTAATCCTCAGCACTCGGCAAAGAGATTTTGGCGAGTGTTTATTTTCGCGAGTGTCCCCATTAAGGCACTCGGCAAAGTGTTGTTTACCGAGTGCCCGATGGACTGCACTGGTAAAATTCCGGACACTCGGCATATATGAGCTTTCCGGTAGTGGTTCTTGCATTCTCATGCATATGTACTCTCTTCTCTTCACTCCAGCAAATCAAACACACCACCACAACGTCCGTTTACAACAAAACCGCCATGGACAGAAGCTGTGCAAGCCAGCTCCAAGCCTTCTTCAAGGCCACTCTTCTTGGCCTGGTCATCCTCTCCATGGTAACCTGGGTGCCTCACATGTATTCTTGCCTGAGGAATTTCTTCTTGGTGTCACTCCCTTCTGCCGCTTCGGCCATCGTCACTCCAAAGTGCCTCTTTCTCTTCTCCAACATCATCGTCATATTCCTCGCCAACGAGTCAAAGCTCTCACAGAGCGACACTCCTCACTCTATGAGCAGTGAGGATAATATCGATGTTGTGATCAAGGAGAAAGATGGGGACCATGCTGCTGAAGAGATGATCAAAGAAGAACAAGAAGACAGCACGGTTGTTGTACATGAGAGCCTGCAGCAGCTACATCAATGTGACCAGCTGCTGGATGCATCGTCGACCATTGTTGGGGTTGAGGTATTGAGAGAAGACAGTGATATCTCGGTGGCTAATTTTGGTGATGGAGAGTACATGGAAGTGGAAGAACACTTAAAACACGGAAGAGTTGAATTGCGAGAAGAGGTCATCGAGGAAGAGGAGTGTGAGGAGGAGATGGGGCTGCCTACAGATGAGCTCAACAGGAGAGTGGAGGACTTCATCGCGAGATGCTCGTGTGCTGCTGCTGAATACAGGTTTTGGTGGTAGTACTGGCACTTAGGAGTCGATGCACAAAAGTTACATCGTTTGAGATTATGTACAATAGGTTAGTTAATCTTAATCATCTGTACAAAAGTTTGGAATAAAGTGGCCAGACATTTTGATATATTCAGCGTGGCATGGACTTGAGCAGGGTTAAATGATTTGATTTGAAAAATCTTTCGGACGTTGCCGAGATGAACGAATTTCCGAAATTTCATTGAAAAATTTGGACGAAAATTTCAAAAATCATTTGAATTTTGATGAAATTTAACCAAATTTTGGATGAAATTCGAACAAATTTTAAATATGGTCAAATTCGGCTAAATTTTGGCTTAATCAAACTTATTTCAGAGGGTATCAAATGGACAAAATTTCGCCTCATTTCGGACGAAATGATAACCCTGGACTTGAGATCTTGGGTGGTAGGGATGGAAGCTAAAGTACGTGGGATTTACCCTTTTCAATTGCCATGAATTTTGTGGCGATGATTATATCGTTTTCACCTGGTGTTTGCTTAAGTTTGTTGAATGAATAAAAATATATTTGTTAAGAATTAACCGCGCCTAATATGTTATAAGAAAAGTCACCGTTCTCGCTAGTGGTAGAAGCAGTAATTGTTCAAATACTGGTCAACGTACGTACGACAGAGAACAGCCCTATACTTAACTGCATGCATGATGTAACATGGAATAATCGTTCGTGGAACTCTGGAGTTATTGAGAATTTGAGATGTCTGTCTCACATTCTTTCTGTATGCATACGTACGTAGAACTTTTAATTAGTTTGTAGAGTTGAGGTGTTTGGTTATTCGAGAATAAAATGGCTTCCCAAGGTAATTATTCTGTTCCCCTAAAAGAATTAATTGTTCTGTTTGGCTTCACAGGCTTTTGGATAGTAACCTTTTAAATGGATTCGCAATTTCAAAGTCATCTGAAATTTTCTGAAGTCTAAGACAGTTTTTTTTGTGACTATTGGATTGGTGTGGAGATTGATGTGCCATATTATTCAAAAAGGTGATTTTTGTTTAAAAAATTTCAGTCACATTAAAAATAGATAACACCTACGTATTTTATTTGTTGCAGGCCATTGGCTATGAGATTCTAGAAACATTTCAATGGTACATTTCTTGAAATCAAGAAACAGTTAAGCATATATGCAAAACGGCTTGTGTGAACACTTCTACAAAAAAGCTAATACTAGACAGCTCATCACAGACGATTGACCAAAACCATCAGTATTAAATACAATCATAGACGATTTTAGTTTAGAGACTGTCTATGTTGCTGCCAGCGCTAAAACCGCCTATGAAGATGTAATATCATAGACGGTTCTGTGATGTCTGTAGTTATCATAGACAGTTATTAAACCGTCTGTGATAATTCATAGACGGTTATTAATAAGAATCGTCGA
Organism: Bonia amplexicaulis; assembly: GCA_036346245.1. NCBI lineage: Eukaryota > Viridiplantae > Streptophyta > Magnoliopsida > Poales > Poaceae > Bonia > Bonia amplexicaulis. Next base: position 36,087 of record JAYGGG010000516.1, on the reverse strand, counting down.
TGATACTTGTATATCACAGATGGTTTTTAATCTGAATAATCTATGATAATACCCTGCCACGTCATCGATCCGTGGCATCTCCCTTAGAATCCTAATCACACCCGTCCATTCTCACCACATCGAATAGCAAGCATTGGGTCTCCTTCCACCTCTTGCCCTTGTTAATCTCTTACCCTTTTCCCCATTCACTCCAAGAACCAACATAATGAGTTTTGATTCACTACTTGATCCTCCACCATGGCCACAGAGTCCCCAACTAGCGCGGCCTCATTCTCTCCTCCCTAGTACGAATCCGTCCATCTCAAGTAGCTATCTTTCTTTAATTTTTCTGTCCCAAGAATTGCAAATCTAATTCAGAGTTTTGATTGAGATGACATTTCCGGTGATGGTAGGAGAACGGTATGAAGCCGAAGTTTGGACTGACACCATAGGGAGTCGAGCAGGTGCGCTCCGTCGGCAAATCGCTTTGGTAGGTATCGAAACCGAATTGTTGTGTGTGTTTTCGCTATTGTGTCGGTGCCGTGGGATTTTTTGTTGGGGTGTGCAATAGTGACTTGGGGAAGTGATTTTGTGTGTGCAGGAACTAAAGGAAATAAGGCCCCTATGGTAGAGAAATTCTCTCATAGAACTTCGACCACGATACTTTGACCACGGCGTCGACCACGATGCTTCGACTTCGACCACAGCACTTCGATCATGGCTTTGACTATGAAGCTTCGACTACGACACTTCTGTCACGGCTTTGACCATGATGCTTCGACTTTGGCGCTTCGACCATGACGCTTCGACTTCGGCACTTCGACCACGACGCTTCGACCATGGTACTTCGACCATGGTTTCGACCATGACGCTTCGACTACGGTGCTTCGATAGCACCAACAATCTAAACAACGAGCCACCAAAGACATGGAGCCAATCATAAATAGGCCTATTTTGGTTCATCTGTATTTTCTGATTGCGATGTTTTATAGCGCAATTAGAGAATATTTATGAACTGAAGGAGGCCTATTTATGTGATCGCGATAACGTAATCATAGACAGTTCTTAACTACCGTCTGTGATAATAGACTATCACAGATGGTTCATAGTAAGAAATGTCTGTGATAACAGTTATCACAAATGGTTTTAGTTAAGAATCGTCTATGATAAGAGTTATCGCAGATAATTCAAAAACCGTCTATAATGTCCTTAGTGTATTACTGACCCATAAGCATAGACTATTCCGAAAACCATTTGTGGTGATGTTTCTGAACCGTTTATGATGAGTTTTTCTGTAGTTGTCGAAATCACACATATACTTTATAACAACAACAACAAGAGACTACATGTGGGAACCATCTTTTGGTGGGGTGGTGGAGTTGTAGACATACGACTTCACCAACTAGGGTTTAAATGCTAGTGCCCATTTTTATGTAAACACAAGTGCGCTCCACTAGGAATTCAGCAAGGTCGCTGATTTATCCATAGCCTCTATCTTTGTAAACATGCACTAAGGGGGCTTACAACATGTGTGTGTATGGTGTGCGGCGTGATGGTGTGCAGGCATGTGCATCTTCCATGTAATCGCAAAAGGAATAAAAACAAGAGACTACAGGTGGAAACACTACTACAGAAAAGGTCATCACAGACGGTTCAAAAACGTCATCACAGACGATTTTGTGAACTGTCTGAATTTATGGGTCAGTGATAATCGAAGGTTATCACAGATGGTTGTCGAACAACCGTCTGTGATATTGAAATATCACAGACGGTTTGTAGCTACAAACCGTCTGTGATGTTGAAATATCACAGACGATTTGTAGCTACAAACCGTCTATGATGTTCCTTTCTACCCCTAAATCTACTTCTGTTTATTGGCTAGCCTCAGGAAATGCTAGACATGCCCTCTGAAACAAGCAGATGAACATGTATATGTATACATACAATTCAGATCTCAATTCATTTGACAAACATATCACACTTCATTCAAATCACATTTCATTCACAAACATAAAGCATCCATTTCGCAAATGAATTAATTGAAATGGTATTAATATCCATTAACAAATTCACAATTACAGTGCGCAGTGGAACTCTCCATTGGATTTGATGACTTTACTGCACAAAAACCAAGCGAACTCTCCTCGAATTTTTGCAAAGTCCGACTGTTTCAATGCACATGTAGGGATGGACGCAACCTATCGATAGGAAAATCAACGCGCTTACATATATAACGTGACAAGTATGAAATAAATGTGGGAAGATTGACAAACCTTAGAATTGCGATCTTGAGGAATCGATGAGTAGTCTCATATGGTGGCACACGTAGTATCCACACTGCTGCCACTCCTGCTGGTGGCACCGCAAAAATAGAATGTGTTAAATCAAAAGGCATTCTTGCTAAGTGTTGTATAGGATTAATTAATGTGTAGCTAGTGAATACCCGAAAATTGCGAGAATATTTCAAGGGCTTGGCCCGTCGTCGAACCACGTGTTTGTTGAATGTATGCGCGAAGCGACCTTCGTTATTCGAAAAAGTTAGATTAGTCAATCGGAAGGAAAAAGAGTACAATATACAATGTACTTACCTATCGAGTATTTCGGCGATAATTGTACTTGGATTTGTTCTTACTTAAAGAATCAAGGTATATAGCCTTGTTCCATTTTGGTATAATTACAATTAAAATCCAATGGAAGTGCTCATTGTATGGCATAAGAACAAAATCCTTATCGCGGTGAGCCAGCGGTGTTGTTGTAATATAGCTCTCGACGAAGAATGCATCCTCGTTGATGGTATCAATGGCGACCAGCGTGGGTCGTGAAACCAATTGGTAATTTCGATGATCTAGCTTCTGGCCAAGATGAATCTATATATATACGGAGAAGCAACAAATTGTGACATATATCGGTATGACGTGAACGAGGCGTAATTGTACGGACTTGCGGCGTCGGCATCGAGCAGTGAGGCGTCGAGAGCGTTGGCGTGAAAAGATCAAATATATCGTCAAGGTCACCACGAAGACACAATCTCGAACTTCGTCTTTGAAATGTTCCGCTTGAATTTGACGATGATACTGGCGTCGTTCGCCTCGCCTATTGGATTTGTATATACCAATTGTGTAATGTTTGGCAACCAAGTCCTAGGGTTACGAGTTGCTCTTGTGGGAATATCATCGGCTCGCCTAGCACGAATTTGCGGGACAATGGCGGTGTACGGGATCGCCATCATCCTTCATCTTTGATTTGCCTTGCCCTTTGCCTCGACCGTGGTAGGTCGACTTTATGGTAGACGATCTGTAATGGTTCGAACGCTACAAGTTGCTTTGGCGAGAATAGCACCGTGGAGATAGCACCGGCTAGCTCGGTTCGTCTTGCCGTTGTGGAGATAGCACCATCGCTAGCTCGGTTCGTCTTGCCGTTGTGGAGATAGCACCATCGCTAGCTCGGTTCGTCTTTGTTGTGGAGATAACACCGCTAGTAGCTACGGTTCGTCTTGCTTATCCGTCCGCCACCGGTGAAGAAGCCTCCGTGGAGATGTCGCATTTGGGCCACGGATGAATGTTCCAATGGCCGCCCTAGAGTCACGATCTCGTCGTTGGGGCCTTGATGGCGGGACGACCTCAAAATTGGCATGCACACCATCCACATTAACTTTTGCGTAGCTCGGCGCTAAAGGTTGACTGCACCGGGCCCGATACTGCATCGTATGCTCGCCCCAAGCAACGTACAAGGAACGGAGGCACATCTCACTTGGAGCCTGCGCCGTAGGCTCCTACATAACGATACAAAATTAGCTACTCCAATAGGTCTATGAATGGAGCAAGCATTGAGAGATAATAATTTTACACGGATGTTGTCCACAGAAATCATGCCACGCTTTTCGTCGGATTGACGCAACTACTCGGACGGTTATGCGGGCTAGCTACCACGGAGCGGCGGGCCGACTTCTGTTTGTTTCGCACCTCATCTCTCGATTACATCACCACTCACCCATTATCTCCTCTCTAAGAGTTGCCTTGAACTCTTCTCGTGAGCCGCTTCTCACGCTCGGCTTTGGTTCTCTTCCCACGTGGATACATTTCGTAGTCATCTTGGAAACCATGTTTCCAAGGAACGTAAGTCAAGGCCTCTCGTGCGGCCGGGTGCTCCTTGTTTCCAGGGGCCACGGAGAGCATATCATTCTCCTTGTTCCATGGAATGATCCCGGTAGATTCAAAACTCGACTCTTCCCGCAAGAGCACGACATGTCATTTCAATTAAATGCAGTTCGGAGTAATTACAAGCTAAGCACTTGATTGATATCTTACCGACATCGGACACTTGCCGGTCTGCAGAGTTTCGAAGGAGACGCCCCCGCTGTCGTTGTAGATGACCTTGCTCTAATCCAATTTGACGCGCTCATCCGGATATTGGAAAATGGCGGGCGATGTCTGTTGGCTGCCAAGTCATCCTCCGTCCTCTCATCATGGATTTTACCCGCATACCACCGTATGCAAAATCCAGTGGGGTGTGTGTTTTTGCTTGGAGGGCCTTATGCAACACACTTGTACTTTTGAAATCTTGATTGTCTTCATCGCTTGAACTCTTCCCATTGTGGTTCCGGAATGGGTATTTATGAATAAGCGTTCGTCCGTCTCCACGTATTTCTTGACAAGCGTGCTCTTGAAGTTCTTCCATGCTTTGCACGTTGGGTAGGTTTGTCGTTGCACGGCGTCTTGGTGTTCTTCGGGATCTCGAGCGATGCCAAAATTTGGTCCCACACTCACGTTTAGGAGTCTCGGAACGTTCTTCCACGAATTGAATGTGATCTCAATTGCTCTCGTGCAACTATTCGATCAATGTTCGGAATAAACTTCTCGCTTTGTGAGGAAGGAGAGGGACCCGGATGCATCGATCACGTGATGGTAAATCGGCCCTCGTGCTTCTTTGATAGCCCTCTTCATTGGCGTCTTGATGTTGGAGCGACGCCTCGTTGATGGTGTTGAAGAATGCGCGGATGACATGTTGCTCAATTGGTGGGTCTATAAGGATAAAATAAGTGATCATATTGAATTGGAAGAGAGGAGGAGTAGAGGGGAGGGAGGCGGTACGCGAGGGCTATGATGCAAATGGCACAAACCGGGTATCAAGTTCATTGAATCCGATACAACTGGTGTACCACTTGCTTCATGCCCTTTGAAGGTCTATCCGGCATATATTATTACTATAATGTCTCTAAACAAAGTTCTATGTGGCCATCTGGAAACGCCTTACTTTTAGTCATAAGTAAATCATAGTATCATATGAGCAAGCCATGTACTCATCGACTAGTTGAAAAATAAGTTGAATAGGAGCACATGAACCGACATTTGCACGGTGAGTAGTTCCTAGTGTGTTTTCTAACATTTGCGAGGATTTGGAGTTCTAACATGAAACAAATCATAGCATCACAAGGTTACCTTAGTACTTATCGTCGGGAGGCAACGGCCGAGGGGCTCGGGAGGCGGCGGAGGTGACCGGAGGCGCGACGGCCGGCGGAGGCGAGCCGAGCGGCGATCTTCGAATGCGGACGGCTCGGGGTGGCGGCGGCGAGGGCTCGGGAGGCGGCGGCGAGGGCTCGGGGAGGCGGGCGGCGGAGCGCCGGGCGTGGGCGGCGGCGTCGGTCTTCGAATCGGAGGGCTCGGGAGGCGGGCGAGGGCTGGGGCGGCGGAGGTGACGACAGATCGGGATTTAGATGTAGAATATAATCTGCAGCATACGGCGCGAAAACCCTAGCCGGAGATTATTATAGGGAGGATTATCGCAGACGGTTCTATACGTAGAACCGACTGTGATATCAATATCACAGACGGTTATAAATTACAACCGTCTGCGATATTATACTATCACAGACGGCTATAAGTGTAAAACCGTCTGTGATATTTATATCACAGACGGTTATAAGTGTAGAACCGTCTGAGATAAGCCGACTGTATTTCTTCAGACAAATACCAACCAGCTGCATTCATGATCAACCACCAACAACTTGCGCGCATTCATATACAACACCAATCAGCTGCATTCATATACAACACCAACCAATGGCATTCACAAGATATTTCTTTACATATTTTCTAATTCTCAAAATTGACTACATCACACATTTTCACATATACATCACACAAATGCGTTGTTACATACATATATGTAAATGCCCACATATATGAAGCTCATTCTCATTATACTTGCTAATTTCCTTTAAAAATGAGCCATTCATGATGATCAATACGTACGTAACTAGTTTCGTCACGTTGTTCGTCGTCTCCCTTATGCCATTTCCAAAAGGAGGTAACTCGTCAAATTGATTGTATTCTTCCTCGTCCACTACATTCTCTACTCCGACAATTCTCCTTTTTCCATGAAGAACTACATCGCGTTTCTTATTTGCCGGATTGGTTACATAGAAAGCTTGAACAACTTGGTTGGCGAGCACGAATGGTTCGTCTTTGTACCCGACACGTTGGAGGTCCACGGTAATGACACCGTGCTTGTCAACCTTCACTGGGAGATGCACCCAACGGCAGCGAAATAAGGGGATCTTGAAAACCACGTAGTCGAGCTCTCAAATCTCTTCTATGAACCCATAGTACGAGTTTCTCGACCCATCAGATCTTGACGCATCTTTACATCCACGAGGCTGCGTATAGAATGTGTACCTATTTATGTCATATCCTTGCCATGTCACAATCAGAATGTTGGCTCTTTGCCAACCATGTCGGCCTCACTTGGCGAGCTCCTAGCGATTTGCTCCTTCAACCATTGGTTGAACCGACCGTTATGTTGCCTCCCGATCCAAACATCCCACGTAGCTCCGGATTTTGTTGTCTTGCACATTCTTGTCTTTGGTCGACATAAGCGCCACTTGGTCATGTGTTGCAAGACCGTGAAATGGGCTTGAGTATACGTGTCCATATCTGCAGTGATTGCTTTCCTTCCGATAGTTCCGATACCCTTGACCTCCCTCATGACGAGATTGAGGCACACCTATCGGTTGAGTCTCGAGCCATATAATCGACACAAAACTCAATGACCTCTTCGCCACGCATAACCTTCGACAATCGCCCTCGCCGAGATCGATTCCGTGCGTGGGACTTGAAAATTCCATGAACCTCTCAAATGGGTACATGCTACGAGGAATACGGGCCCACATTTTTATCTCCCATACAACGTGAACAATGAGATGTACCATGATATCGAAAAACAAGGAGGGAAATACATTTCAAGATGACATAGAGTCATCACCACCTCGTCCTGTAGAGCATCTAGTCCTTCCGATCGATGACCTTCTGGGCAATTGTGTTAAAGAAATAACATAGCCTCATGATTGTCTCTCGTGCTTTGATCGGCAAAATATTTCTAATTGCAATAGGGAGCATCTGTGTCATCGCGACATGACAATCATGAGACTTCATGCCATTTAACTTCAAATCTTGCATCGAAATAAGTTTCTTCACGTTGTCGAGTAACGGACGGAACTTTCACATCATGCAAGCATCGCACAGCTCGTTCTCTCGGCCTTGGACGCATCAGAACACGCAAGGAAGGTACGTTAGTCCATTATCATTCTTTATCGGTGCTAACTCCTACCGATGTCCATATCGACCAAGTCAAGCCGTGCGTTGACGCCGTCCTTTGTTTTGTCACGAATGTTCGGTAAGAGACCAATCAAGCTGTCACATACATTCTTTTCTACGTGCATGACGTCGATGCGATGTCGAACATCTAGGTACTTCCATTAAGATAAGTCCCAAAATATTGATCTCTTCTTCCGGTGTTCTTCTCATGAGCCCTCATTTTACGTCCCTTTCGAGGGACAACATCTAAATCCTTAACCATATCATAAACCTCATGTCCCCTTAAATGCCTTGGAGCTGAACCGTCTTCCTTCTCTCCGTCAAATTGTTTCTTCATCTTGCGGTATGGGTGAGCCCTCCGAAGGAACCTACGGTGACGCATGTGGACCGCTTTGCGTGAGTGTCTCACCACACACTCGGTATCATCTAAGCAGTGGGTACAAGCTTTGGCACCTTTTGTACTCGGCCGATAGGTTAGCAAGGCGGGATAATCGTTTATGGTGCGAGAACAATAAGGGCGAAAGTGAAATTCTCTGTTTGTATGCATCCCATACCCGTACCCCTTCGTTCCACATACTTTTAGATCTTCTACCAACGGTGCTAGGTACACATCGATATCATTCTCTGGTTGCTTTGGCCCTTGGATAAGTATCGACAGCAAAATATACTTTCGCTTCATACACAACCAAGGAGGAAGGCTATAGATACAGAGAGTCACGAGTGCCATGTGCTATGTCATTGCTCATGCTACTTGAAAGGATTCATTCCATCTTTTCGGTCAAACCTTATATTCCTTGGTTACGCACCAAAGTCTGCGAAACTCCTATCGATGTTTCTCCACTTGGACGGAATCGACAATGTGTCTTACCATTCCATCCTTGCGCCTCCAAGTGCCAGCAGGCAGTTTTGCCTCCTTTGGATTTGCAAAAAACTTTTTCAAACGGGGAATTATAGGAAAATACCATGCCACCTTAGTAGGAGGTCCTTTCTTCGCCTCTGTTCCCTCGCCTTCATCTGATTGATTGTTACATTTGTATCGGCATCGTTACATCTGGACATACATGCATGTTTGCATACTCTTTACGGTATAAGAGACTGATCGTTCGGACATGCATGTATTCTTTCTACTTCTATTCCCAACGGACAAAGAACCTTCTTGGCTTTATACGTGGTTTTAGGCAGCTCATTTCCTCCGGAAGCATGTCCGCTAAAAAGACCTAGCAGTGCGTGAAACTCTTGTCCGGATCAACCATTGCACGCCTTCAATTTCAACAGGTTCAAATCGGCCGACAACCTCGTGTACTTGCGACCTTACGTGAACAAAGGTTTCTCCGAGTCCTCCATCAAGCCCCGAATTTAACATAATCTCTCGATCATAGCTCTCTTCTACATCGCGAAGCATCCGATCCAGTTATCATTGTGCAACCTATCAATTATCATCATCGGCGGCATGTCATTCACTTCACCGCACGATGTCAACCGGCAGATATCATTCACTTCCTTGGCAATGTCATCCGGTGGCATATGATCATCCACTTCGCCATGGTAGCCCAACACGTATAACCCTTTTGAAACCCCTCACAATCAAGTGCGCTTCAATTTGCCTCGGTTCTTAAACATCTTTAAATTCGCGATCGGTATGGACGATACATATATTCCACCCCTTATTCAACATATCCTCCTCGATCGGCTCTTGTAAAAGGCACCGCCATTAATATACTCTTCACTCACACATTCATACATACATCCAACGGTCCTATGTTACGTACATATATAACAACTCAAGATTAAATTAGATTAACTAATTATTACTAAATATATATACCGGCCACATGTATTATATTTAGGCTTAATTTGCTAGCTCAATTCATATTATAAACACAACAGCTCATATATAACCAATAATTTTGCAAATTAACCATCTTCAATAACACTCACCAATTACTTAGATCTAAATTGTAATGCAATTAAAGAAAAATAAATTTCCTTACTAACCATATCTAGAGCTACCGGAAAGTATGAATGAATCTTCAAAGCTCAATCTCTGTCTCTTCCCACCAAATTAAGCGGCACGAAATCGCCTAGGCTCGTGAGCGAAAGAGTGCGCAGGTGGCTATAGATCTGGATCGAAATGACGGCGATATGCCTGGCAACGCATTAAATGCTTTGGCATTATCACGACGGGTTTTATTACAAACCGTCTGTGATAATTCACAGACGGTTTTATATTAAAACCCGTATGTGAAAAAGCAGTTTATCGCAGACGGTTTTATGTTAAAACCTGTCTGTGAAACGCTGCTTTTCACAGACGATTGTTTATTCAAAACCGTCATGACGTCACAACACGCATTTTTGTTTATTCAAAACCGCCTCGCGATAACCAAATGTGATAATGATAAGTCAGAACGTATCTCTTGTGTTTCGTGTAACGTATCTCGTTCGTTATACGAAGCATCTATTTCATTATTGTTTGGTATACGAACCGTCTGTGTTGAAGGTTAAATATGCGCGCCAGGGTCTTCTACATACGTACACTCTCATCATCTTGTTCTTGTGATCACATCTCCTACGCATCGCTCTTACTAGCTACCAATTAATATGGATTTTAGCATCTTGTTCTTACGCTCATCTCCTTCCTCTCATCTATCCATCATGAGTTGTTCGGCCGTAATCTTACACAAACCAATAATCCACGCTAGAGCAGCTCCTCCGCTCACGCCTGCTCTCCTCCTCGACTCGCCCATCCGTCACCGACCTCATCATCCGCCGACGGAGGTGTTTTCTTGCTCGGGAAAGAGCGCCCTTAACCTCGTTCTTCTCTACAATGTGCACAAAGCGGAGGAAGCATTTGTGGCAATGGAGAGATTGATGGATAGCATTGCCACTCAAGCGGTAAACGGCGGATTCGAGGAATCTTATAATGCTATCCTCTACGAGCTTATGACGACGCTATCGATCATTTGCCAATCTTTGGAGGAGGAAGTGCCGAGGACAAGGACAATCTTAACGTTCGAGAACTCGCCGGATGCTCCTCCAAGTCCCAAAGTCGAAGAAGAAGCGTCGAAGCCCGTAAGATTAGAATAAAATCTCTTTATCTCGCGACTTTTGTAATAAATTTGCCTCGAATTGAAATTAATAAATTTGCCTTTTATTTGTGATCCCCTGTGTATGCATGCGTATTTGTCCGATTGTTACTATAATGTACGGTTTTTATTACAAACCGCCTGTGATAATTCCGATTATCACGACGGTTTTAATGCAGGCGTCTGTGATACTAAAGTATCACGACGGTTCATCGGTAACAACCGCTCTGTGATACTGCGTCTTCTCCGACGCCGCCTACAGGCGATGTCCAAATTAAAACCGTCTGTGTTAGTATCGGTCACAGACGGTTTGACAAAACCGTCTGTGATTGACCGTCTAGTATTAGGTTTTCTGTAGTAGTGAAAAAAGAATAAACAATTTTGTGTTGATAGTTTTTTTAGAACTAATGAGGATAGAGGATCCCCACGTGTGTTGATAGTCTTGATTCTGAGAACCTTGCTATCAACAAAGTTGAACGACGCTATTGCTAGGGAAACTACCTTTAATAACTAGTGAAAAGCTGGAGGTTCTTCGGAGTATTATATTCTAGCTAGAGCCGAAAAGACGAAAAGCGAAGCGTAGAGAGAATCTCATGTCCATTTAATTAACTCTTTTCTTGACATACCTAACACTAATATTATTCCAAACAATGATTGGTGAGTGGATATTTAGGGGTCCACTAGACAATTGAACGGAGCAAAAACGAGAGAATTGAACGTATTAAACAGCAGCTACAATCTAGATAGTTTTCAATCTAGCAAAAAAATTAAGTAAACATAACTGGGCAAAACCAATACTAGAGTCATTCTGTCCACAGACGTAGACAGATCAGGGTAAGCTAGATACACTACTATAAAAGAGGTTATACTAGACAGCTACATCACAGACGGTTCATACAGAACCGTCTGTGCTTAAACTATCACAACATACGGTTTATACTAGCAACCATCTGTGATAGTTTCACAGACGGTTATTAACACGAACCGTCTGTGATAATTGAGACATCACAGACGGTTCATGTTAATAACCGTCACGAACCGTCTGTGATAAGTGAGACATCACAGACGGTTCGTGTTAAGAATCATCTGTGAAAGTTGCGGACATCATAGACAGTTCATATAAAAAACCATCTCTGATATTCTGGACATGACAGACGGTTCTTGTAACAAACCGTCTGTGATATTGCGGACCTCCTGCTATGGTGTTATGGTATCTTCCTGTAATTCCCCGTCTGTGTTTTGTACTTTGTCGTGTGAACTACAGAAGTTACTGAGACAAGAGACAAATTCAAGGCAAATTTTTTACAAAAGTCCCAAAAAAAGTGATTCCCAGATCTTAGTCCTCTGGGTTTCATATGCTTCTTCTTCGACTTTTGTAGTTAGAGGATCAGCCGCTAAGTTCTTGAATACCGTGAAGATTGTCCTTGCCCTCTGCACTTCCTCCTCCAGCCTGGACAAATCATTGCACGATCCATAATCTCATAGAGGATGCCATGATAAGCTTCCTCAGAATCGGTCGCTTCTGCTTGATCGGCAACGTTATCCATGTCTCTCTCCACTACCGCAAGAGCTTCTTCCACTTTGTACATATTGCAGAGAAGAACGAGGCTGAGGGCAGTTTCCTTTTGCTGAGCGGCAACGAGATACCTCCGTTGACGATGGATGATGAGGTCCGGCTAACGGATGGAAGCGAGTCAAGGAAGGAGAGCAGGGCATGAGCGGAAGAGCTTCTCCAGATGTAAATTATTGGCCGCCTGTGTAAGGTTGTGGCCGAACAACTCATGATGGATAGATAAGAGGAAGGAGATCAAAAGAATATTAGATGCCATTATTGAGAAATCTAGTGAAGAAGATGAGATGTCAGTTTAGAAGACCCGGATTAGGGCGCGCATATTTAAGCGTTATCACAGACGGTTTGTATACCAACCTGTCTCTGATATTAATATCACAGTTGGTTCGTATAACAAACCGTCTCTGATATGTGCCTTATCAGAGGTGGTTTGTTATAAGAACCGTCTCTGATATTGATTATCACAGACGGTTCGTATAACAAACCGTCTGTGATAATGACACGTCACCGATCCGTGGCGTATCCCCCAGGATTTCGATCTCACCCGTCCATTCTCACCACATCGAATGGCAGGCACCAGTTCCTCCCACCGCTAAACCCTTATTAATTACTCCTCATCTACCTTCCCACCAGTAGTCATGCAAGTTCATCCACTATATAGCTAACTTCCTGCATCCTCCCCTTGACGACGCCGAACACCGTGAGCTAGCGCCTCTGTTGTGACCCCACGTTAAACTACAGAACACACTCTTATCGTAAGTGTTGTAAGAATGTCTTCTGCAGCCTAACCGTCGTGCCACAAAGGTAACGCTACTGCCGCCTCTCCATTGCCAGTGATATCCGACCGCCATCCGATGCCCTCCCCTCTCTTCCTTGATGGCAGGCGTCAAGGACATCGCGCGCTCCATCCAGCTTGTTCCTCGATGATGCCAACTACCGCCGTGAGCTAGCGTCTCTGTTGTGACACCATGGTAGACTGCACAACACACTCTTGTCATAAGTGTTGTAAGAGTGTCTTCTGCAATCTGACCGTTGTGCCACAAAGGTGGCGCTACCGCCACCTCTCCATTGCCTATGTCATAAGTGTTGTAAGAGTATCTTGTGTAGTCTCACCGTCGTACTACAAAGGATCTTTGCTTCTTATATATTCTTGCCGTGTTAAAGAGTTGGGTTCGTTATCTTGTTATGCTGTAATGGTGGATTCCAATCTTAATGGAAATGAAATGTACTGTTGTGTTAATTTACCACTATATTTACTTGTTTTCAAAGGGCATAGTTAACATTATTTCTTGAGGCTAGCCAAAAAACAGAAAAATTTTAGGTATAGAGTGAACTATCATAGACTGTTTTGTGGTATAAATTGTCTATGAAGAACTATCACAGATGGTTCTATATACCCACCGTCTGTGATACTCACCAATCACAGACGATTAGTAACTAGAACATATGATGTGTGAGTATCACAGACGGTTTGTGGTTTGAGCCGTTTGTAATAGTTTTCTTCACGGATGGTTCTAGTTACAAATCGTCTGTGTTGTTTTTATCGCAGACGGCTCACAAACCGTCTGTGATAACCCCTGATTATCACTGACACATAAATACAGGCGGTTCAGAAAACCGTCTATGATGACAGTTCCAAACCATCTGTGATGACCCTTTTTGTAGTGGTGATAATCGCCATTATCTATCTTTAAAATCTTATTCAATCTTATTGCATTCCACCGGTCTCAAGTGATAATCGCCATTATCTATCTTTGAAATCTTATTCAATCTTATTGCATTCCACCGGTCTCAAGTATTAATAAGGATGCTTTGCTCTCTCTCTCATTAGTAGCAGCACGTAGGGGTGCAATCGGAGCGAGTACTGACAGATATTGCTTATCCTGCATCTTATTCTATATTTTTCCCTCGGAATCGAAGTCGGACAAAAATAATGCCGGATATCCATTTTTTCATTCCGTATCCGTTCTATAATCTTTCGGACGGTCAGTCGGACGGAAATTGTCCGCTTCTTTGCACAGGACATTGGATAGTATGGTACAATCAGAGCGAACATAGAGAAACTAATTACTAAGATGTTGGAGAAAAAACACTCAGTACTTACGCCTGTTTAGATGTGATAATTTGTTTATATGTTATCTTGTTCCTAGGTGAAGTCACAACAAACTTGCTCATATCACTTGACATACGGATATATACGGACGGATATCACTTATCCATATCCTATTCTATTTTTTTCCTCGGAGTCGGAATCGGATACGGATAGTGCCGGATATCCATCTACATCTTCCGTATTCGTTCCGCAAGTCTTTAGTCGGTCAGACGGATGGACAAAAATTATCCGCTCCATTTGCACCCTTAGCTACACGTGGCTTGTGCATCTGAATTCCAGCGTTGAAGTCCAAGGCAAATTCGTCTGATTTCAATCTTTGTACCGAAGAATGGAACTTTATTCTAGCTGAGTCTTCCTTTAACTAAGAGAGAATTTTCTTTAGTTCGGTGCTTCAAAAGATAGAGACTTTCCTTTTTATGGTTTCTGTCGTCATTCGTCAATACGAGATTGGATAGTGAACTTATGTACATCTCCGATTGGATTCACGAACCGCTAAAGATGTAAAAGGAAACTCAACAAGAATCACTTACAAACAACCATACAAGTCTATTGCTCATGTGTATGAGTGATACAAGTGGCCTCCTTCTCCCTATTTATAAGGGGTCCGATTTATATAGAGGAAGGAAAGCGTCTGAAGTTACATTTTTGCTCTTAGATCTTAACTCACATTAAAAGGTACTTTTGTCCATCGTGCCAAGTGGGTCCCATCACGTCCGAGAGACCTTGTCAGGGGTTAGAGTTCCGGGGTTAGCTCTAGACCTCGTCTGAGGTTAGTTCACGGACCTCGTCTGTAGACTCTGGACCTCGTCCGGGGTGGATCCTCGATGCGTGACACCACGCTGAAGTTATGGTGGCACAGTCCGGCGCGTCTTGCCTTACCGAAGTTATCGTCAGCCTGAGGTAGCACGGAAACGCTCCCACAACAGCTTCTACGTGTCACTAGTGTTTAGATTTATTTTGACCTTTAGAATTTTGTTTAGTGTTGATGTTTTTAAATCACGAAAGTCTGTATGCAGGATTTTCTTAGTTTAGGTTGTTTCTGATGACATTAATTAGGTGTAACTACGTAGTACCGTGGTATATATGATCTCTGTAGCTAAATGTACGTTAATTAGCCATTTGATTTTTCACTAAATTGTTTGGTTCATGGTATTTGTAATGAAATTAGTATGAACGTGTAGCACTTATAACTAAATACATTATCACAGACGGTTTTTAAATATAAACCATCTGTGATATGCCAGTATCACAGACGATTTTTATTATAAAACCGTCTGTGATAATCTGGATAATAAACCGTCTGTGATATTTCAGATTATCACTAAAACCGTCAGTGATAATCTGACTAGGTATTTATTGCGCAATCAATCGAACGCATCGCTGTCTTCATTTCGATTCGATTCTAGCCTTGGTCGCACCGGAGGCGCGCAAGGCTTCGAGCTATTTATTTGGTAGGAGGAGGCTTATTTGGCAGGACAACTAGCTTTGAAGATATGGTTAGTAATGAAATTTGTTTTTCGTTGCATCAAATTAAATTTAGATCTAGCAAATTTTTGGTGACTATTGTATATATACTTTGAAGATCTAGCTAATTTAGATTTAGCTAGACTCAATGCATGTGGTATATATGTAGTAATAATTAATTAATTTAATTTTTAATACTAAGTTGTTATATATGTGCATAATATAGGACCTAAGCTCGATGTATACATAAACCGTGTGAGTGAAGAGTACATTAATGGTGTGTCTCGCTTACAAGAGAGCCGAGGAGGATATGTTGAATAAGGGGTGGAATATATGTATTGTCCATGCACTGACTGCAAGAATTTAAAGATGTTTAAGAATCGAGAGCAGATTGAAACGCACTTGATTCAGAGGGGTTTCAAAAAGGGGTATACGTGTTGGACCAATCATGGTGAAGTCAATGATATGTCACCGGATGATATCGCCAGTGAAGTCAATGATATGCCGCCGGATGACATCGCCGGTGAAGTCAATGATATGCCGTCGGATGATAATTGTGGTTCGGATTGGGTAGACTGCATGATGACAATCTGGATCAGATGCTTCGTGATGTAGAAAAGAACTATGATGAGAGAGAGTATATTAAATTCCGATGCTTGACTGTGGACTCAGAGAAATCTTTGTTCACGTGCTGCAGGTCAAAGTACACGAAGTTGTCAGTTGTGCTTGAACTGTTGAAATTGAAGGCAAGCAACGGTTGGTCCGACAAGAGTTTCACGGCGCTACTAGGTCTTTTAGCGAACATGCTTCCAGAGGGAAATGAGTTGCCTAAAATCACGTATAAAGCCAAGAAGGTTCTTTGTCCATTGGGAATGGAAATAGAAAGAATACATGCATGTCCGAACGACTATATCCTCTACCGTAAAGAGTATGGAAACATGCATGTCTGTCCGGTGTGCAACGCATCCCGATACAAACGTAACAATCAATCTAATGATCATGGCGAAGAAACAGAGGTGAAGAAAGGACCACCTGGAAAGGTGGCATGGTATCTTCCTATAATTCCCCGTTTGAAGCATTTTTTGCGAATCCAAAGGAGGCAAAACTGCTGCGTTGGCACTCGGAGTAGCGCAAGAAGGATGGAATGCTGAGACACCTTGCTGATTCCAGCTAGTGGAGAAACATCGATAGAAGTTTTTCACATTTCGGTGCAGAACTAAGAAATATAAGGTTTGGATTGAGTACAGATGGAATGAATTCTTTCAGTAGCATGAGCAGCCGACATAGCACTTGACCCTTGACTCTGTGCATCTATAACCTTCCTCCTTGGTTGTGTATGAAGCGAAAGTATATTTTGCTGTCGATACTTATCCAAGAGCCAAAGCAACCTGAGAATGATATGGATGTGTACCTACCACCGTTGATGGAAGATCTAAAAGTACTATGGAACGAAGGGGTACAGGTATGGGATGCATACAAACGAGAGAACTTTACTTTGCACTCCTTATTGTTCTGCACCATAAATGATTACCCTGCCCTTGCTAACCTGTCAGGCCAGAGTACAAAAGGTGCCAAAGCTTGTACTCACTGCTTAGATGGTACCGAGAGTGTGTGGCTGAAACACTCATGCAAAATAGTGTACATGCGTCACCGTCGGTTCCTTCGGAGGGCTCACCCATACTGCTGTTGGTGATATGCCCTAGAGGCAACATGGAGATGTTGAATATATCACATACTACGTTTATGATACATTGCTTTGTTCCTTGAAATAGACATTATCATTATTGATCAATGAGTATGTGACTTATTCATGAGACTCTTAATGCCAAAATGTTGCTATTTCTAAATGATCCTCGATTATATTTCATATGAGGAACAAATATGATTCAAAGATCGACATATGTATTGATTGATGATCATGTCTCATGGATCATGGTATGGAGATACCAAATCAATAATATGGACATGTGTTAGTGAACATATGTTGGATAGACCCGCCAAGAGACACCAGAGATTCCATGTGTCATCGCTTGGTCTCAAGTAGTGTTTATGTGGAATCCTTAGACTCGAGATCATCATGGTTCCCAAGATGCGTAGTAGCTTATTTTGGGACTACTAAACACTACTCAGAATCGGGTAGTCATAAAAGTAGTCTTTGGGTTTGCCATGAAACATGTAGTGGGATGTGAATGATCAAGATAGAATTTGCCCTCCTTATGGGAGAGATATCTCAGCCCCTCGATGTAATGGATTATTAAAGTGCATGGCCATGCCAAGGTGATTGAGGAGTCAATCACGAGTTTATAATCCATCACGGAATCGAGAGAGTGATTGAGCTATTAAGAGGATGACACAGGTCTCGCCTTGAGCTTAATCTATATCGTGAGGCAAAGGGATTAGTACATGAGAACATTACAGTTCAAATAGATATGATCTTTACGTATACTTTGGGGTTAATATGTCTTACTAGAGGCCGCTATTACTGTGGTGACGGAAGGTGTTTCGGTCGCGACCAAGTATCGTGAACCTACAGTCGCACACTTAGCGGGTTGGAACACTAATTCAATGTGATTCTGATGTGGGCTCAATTTGGATAGAGATCCCGGATAGACTCCTATTGGGCCTCGGTCCACGAGGCCCAAGTGAGGAGGTCTATATATGGAGGCGAGGGGAGGGGATGTATCGATAATCCCAGCTAATCCTAGCCACCCTCGAGCCAAACCCTAGCCGCTCATGATCTTTGGCACACTCGCGATCGGCGTTCCACCCAGACGTGTGGATACCGTGTGGGCGGCGCTGCTCGCTGCGGCGTTGATCGGCATCGACAACCTCTGATTGGATCCGCCGTGGTGTGGTTGATCGCGTGGAGGAGACGATCGGTTGGGACGATCGGCTACTTCCACTACTACCTCGACGGCGTGGTTGGATCGGCTTCTCCAACTCTTCTTCCGCCGCACAAGCGTGTCTAGTGGTAACGATCCATGATCCTCCTTAAGCATGATGTCCTGCGCGGTAGAAAAGTTTTGTTTTCCGCTTGTAGCCTTCTCGCCATCCATTAGTGGTATCAGAGCCATCTTGCTTAGTTTGCGATCTGGATCAGCGCATATGTTGATATTGTTGGTGATATGCCCTAGAGGCAACATGGAGATGTTGAATATATCACATACTATGTTTATGATACATTGCTTTGTTCCTTGAAATAGACATTATCATTATTGATCAATGAGTATGTGACTTATTCATGAGACTCTTAATGCCAAAATGTTGCTATTTCTAAATGATCACGATTATATTTCATATGAGGAACAAATATGATTCAAAGATCGACATATGTATTGATTGATGATCATGTCTCATGGATCATGGTATGGAATACCAAATCAATAATATGGACATGTGTTAGTGAACATATGTTGGATAGACCACGCCATGAGACAGAGAGATTCCAAGTGTCATCGGTTGGTCTCAAGTAGTGTTTATGTGGAATCCTTAGACTTGAGATCATCATGGTTCCCGACATGCGTGATAGCTTACTTTGGGACTACTAAACACTACTAAAGTGGCGGGTAGTCATAAAAGTAGTCTTTGGGTTTGCCATGAAACATGGTGGGATGTGAATGATCAAGATAGAATTTGTCATCCTCTTAATAGCTCAATCACTCTCTCGATTCCGTGATGGATTATAAACTCGTGATTGACTCCTCAATCACCTTGGCATGGCCATGCACTTTCATAATCCATTACATCGAGGGGCCCAGAATATCTCTCCCATAAGGAGGGCAAATTCTATCTTGATCATTCACATCCCACTACATGTTTCATGGCAAACCCAAAGACTACTTTTATGACTACCCGCCACGGAGTAGTGTTTAGTAGTCCCAAAGTAACTACTACGCATGCCGGGAACCATGATGATCTCAAGTCTAAGGATTCCACATAAACACTACTTGAGACCAACCGATGACACTTGGAATCTGCAGGTCTCATGGGTCTATCCAACATATGTTCACTAACACATGTCCATATTATTGATTTGGTATTCCATACCATGATCCATGAGACATGATCATCAATCAATACATATGTCGATCTTTGAATCATATTTGTTCCTCATATGAAATATAATCGTGGATCATTTAGAAATAGCAACATTTTGGCATTAAGAGTCTCATGAATAAGTCACATACTCATTGATCAATAATGATAATGTCTATTTCAAGGAACAAAGCAATGTATCATAAACATAATATGTGATATATTCAACATCTCCATGTTGCCTCTAGGCATATCACCAACAGCCTCCCACTTGCACTAGAGTCAACCATGTAGGTATCTAATACCCATTGCCCTAGTGTGAGCCTCATGCTTTGGTCAGAGGCGGCTTTGTCAACGGATGCGCAATGTTCAAATCTGTGTGTACTTTGCATATCTTAACATCGCCTCTCTCACAATCTCGCGGATGAGATGAAATCGCCGAGAATGTGCTTGGACCGGTGCGATCTAGGCTCCTTGGCTTGCATAATGGCTCCACTTGTTGTCACAAGAGAGGTCCATTGGGCGGAGGCACTAGCCATCACACCAAGCTCGAAACAAATTTCTTGATCCAAAAATTTCTTTAGCGACTCGAGCCGCTATGTACTCCTGCACATTGTAGAATCGACAACGCCTCCGCTTGAACTCTTCCACCACCGCACCGCCATTCGAGCGAACACAAATCCCGATTGCGATCTAAAATCATCTTTGTCGGTTTGGAAGCTAGCATCGGTGTAACCATTTACAACGAGCTCTTCCTCACCCCCATAGACGAGGAACACATCTTTAGTTCTTCTCAAGTACTTCAAGATGTTCTTTACGATAATCCGATGACTTTCACCGGATCGACCGGTATCTACTGTAGCACTTAAAGCATCTGAGACATGCGGACGTGTACAAAGCATGGCATACATAATGGATCCAATAAATCAAGCATATGGAATCGCATTCATTTTATCCGCTCATCGGTGTACTAGGACACCGATTCTTGCTAAGATTTATACCATGTGACATAGGTAGGAAGCCTTTCTTGGAATCCTCGCATGTTGAACCTTTTCAACACCTTGTCAATGTACGTATCTTGGCTTAATCCAATCACCTTTTGATCTATCTCTATAGATCTTGATGCCGAATATATGCCGCCTCTCTAAGTCTTTCATAGAGAAACTACTTTTCAATGAAGACTTAGCGATTCGAAACATAGGAATGTCATTTCCGATCAATAATATGTCATCCACATATAAGACCGTAAACACGAAAAGCGCTCCCACTAGCCTTTTGTAAACACAAGGCTCTTCTTCGTTCTTGATGAAACCAAACCCTTTGATTACTTCATCAAAACGAATGTTCCAACTCCGAGATGCTCGCTTTAATCCATAAATGGATCTTTGCGGCTTGCATATCTTTCTAGGCGATTGTGGATCGACAAAACCATGAGGTCGTGTCATGTACACATCCTCACTCGTATTTCCATTAAGGAAAGTTGTTTTGACATCCATTTGCCATATTTCATAGTCGAAATAAGCGAATCGCTAGAATGATCCGAATAGACTTTAGCATTGCGACGGGCGAAAAGTTTCATCATAATCAACACCTTGAATTTGTTTGAAACCTTTGGCCACCAATCGCGCTTTATAGATGTGAACATTTCCATCTATGTCTATCTTTTCATGAAAACCCATTTGCACTCAATGGTTTTAACACCATCAGTGGATCAACCAAGTTCCAAACTTGATTACGTGCATGGATTCAATTTAGGATCTCATGGCTTCAAGCCATTTCTCGTAGTCTGGTCCCACCATCGCTTCTTCATAGGTCTTAGGTTCATCGTTGTCTAACAACAATATATCCCGCTGTTGAGTAGTCAAGAACATGTACCTCTCGGTACACGACGTGACCTCTCCGACCTCGTGGTGCGGTGTCCACAACAAAGTTCTTCAACAGCTTGTTCATCCTGTTGTGGTTCGCAAGGAGCTGAAACGTTTTGGTGTTTCTCGAAATTCTTCAAGTTGCACCATGCTCCCACTATCCCTTCTTGAGAGAAACTCTTTCTCTAAGAAGACACCATGTCAGGGCGACAAACACTTTGCCTTCTTCTTGATTATAGAAGTAATATCCTTTTGTTTCCTTAGGATACCCGATAAAGAAGCATTTATCGATTTGGGGTGAGCTTATCGATTGTAAACGTTTTACATAAGTCTCACATCCCAAATCTTAAGAAAAGACAAGCTAGGACGTTGTCTGTCCACATCTCATATGGTGTCTTTTCAACTGATTTTGATGGAACTACGCTTAGTGTGAAAGCGGTTGTTTCAAGAGCGCACCCCAAAAAGACAACGGAAGATCACCGTGGCTCATCATGGGCGCACCATATCTAATAAGGTGCGATTTGTCCATTCAGATACCCCATTCCATTGAGGTGTTCCGGGCGGAGTCAATTGTGGAACAATTCCACAATCCTTCGAGATGATTACCAAACTCATGGCTCAAATACTCGCCTCCACGATCGATCGTGAAACTTGATTGTCTTGCCTAAATGATTACGCACATCATTTTGGAATTCTTTGAACTTTTCAAAGGATTCGAGACTTATGTTTCATCGTAGATATATCCATATCTACTAAAGTCATCGATAAAAGTTATAAAGCATCGAAACCACCTGGTCGATTGAGCTCATTGGTCCACATACATCGAATGTACGAGTGCCAATAAGTCACTTGCCCGCTCACCTTGACCGGTGAAAGGTGCTTTGTCATCTTGCCAAGTAAACAAGATTCGCATGTCTCAAATGATTCAAAATCAAATGAGTGCGAAATACCATCTCTATGGAGCTTCTCCATCGCTTCTCATTTATGTGACCTAAGCGGCAGTGCCAAATAAACGTGATTCAAATCATTCGATCGTTGCCTCTTTGTATTAATGTTATAGACCGATGACTCTTCAAGAGTAAGAACATATAACCCATTCACCAATGGAGTATGACAATAGAACATATCTTTGAAATAAAGAGAACAACCATTGTTCACGGATCTAAAGTCATAACCTTACGCTTGTAAACATGAAGCGTAAATAATGTTCTTGGAAAGAGATGGAACACAATAACAATTATTCAATTCCAAAACTAATCACGAAGGTAAAGACAATGGCATGTTGCCAACACCACCGAAAGAACTTTGCTCCATTGCCAGCGAAGATCCACTTCGCTCCTCCTCAAACTTCTACTTCTTCTTAGCCCACAACGATTTGCAAATGTGAGCAACCGATCCGGTATCAAATACCCAAGAATCGAGAAGATGAAGTAGCAAGATTGATTTCTATAACATTTATACCGAGCGGAAGTCGATTTCCTTCTTTTTCTCAAGATCCTCCAAGTACTTTGGGCGTTCCTTTTCCAATGTCCCGATTGCTTCGTAGTAGCAATACGCATCGAGCAGGGCCCTTCTTGACTTGCTTGGCCTTAGAACCGCCGCGATCTCATCGGGAGCTAACTTTTTGACCGCGCCTTTCTTTACATAGGGCTTGCCCTTGCCTTTCGCATCATCATCACATGATGGCTGCTTTTCTTAATGCTTTCCTCGGTGATTTTAGCATCCCATGCAACTCACCAAGGTCTTGTCCATGTTGTTCATGTGATAGTTCGAATGAATGGCTCAAAGCTCGAGGGGCGATCAAGAATCACATCGAGAGCCAACTCTTGGCTAAGGGAAAACCAAGCTTTTCCGACTCTCAATGTAGCCAATCATCTTAATCACATGAGGGTGAGATTCCCTTCACAAGCTCGCACGCAAACAAGGACTTTGAAGTGTTGAACCTCTCACCTTGCTTGGTTCTCAAACATACCACGCAACCCCACAATGATATTGTAGGCATCGTGTTCTCATATTGCTTACAAGCTCGGAGGACATTGTGGCAAGCATGAGACACTCACATCAAGGTAATCATTCGCTTGCTTCTCATAAGCTTTCCGCACCACGGTAGCATTATCGTGCAAGTCATCGGGATAAGGAGACTCAAGGACATGCTCCTTGCGCTCTTGCTTGAGAACAATTCTCGGGTTGCGATACCAATCCAAAAGTTCGTTCCATTGAGTTTTTCTTTCTCAAGAATAGATCGCAAATTAAAAGAACTGGATGCGGCATTAGTTGACATGATCTACAACAAAGAATATGCAAAGTTTAGCACTATGTTCATGTTTGATCTTCCATTAAATAATTTAACAAAAGATACTCCCACTATATGTTTTGTAATCGTCTTCCCTCTAACGACATATAGTGGTCAAGATCCATGTTCATCTAAGTTCTAGTGAGCTTTGGCATCACTGCTAGAAACCTAGTGACGAGGTAAGCAACACTTGCTAATCACATCTTATGTGACGCTTGTTTGTTGGGTGGCATCCAATGCCCCTGGCTCCCAACACCATGCCCCAAGGCCCAAATCTAATTTGATAGCCTTGTCAAGTAAACCAATACTATGCATGTGGATGTCCGACATCCACCCTATTAGATCAAGATAGTTGATGGTACTACGCTTTGGCGAGACCTACCAAACAATGATCATGATTCTTATAAGCGCAAAGAATTGGAAGGGCATCAAAACAAATTCTTAATTTTTCTTGAGAGAAGCTATTCTATCATGAAAAACTAACCCTTAGTTGGTATGGCATGAAAGAATAGTATGACAAGAAATAAACATCACATGCATATAATCACATTATACCGTGAATGGTATGGCATTTTGTATCGTAGTGGTCGCCATCGCCATGGTTCCACCAAGTGATATTCTTCACACACTTCTTGTCCTCTTTGTCATCATGCTTGAAGCCTCCATAGCAAAGAACTAAACTATTACAACTAATAGGTAGCAAATGAATTACATGAGGAGCTCAGCATCACAAGTCGACATCGCAGTGTCGTTATACAATTAAAGAACCTCAACCCTACTGTGATTAATACGACACACGAGCCGCCAAAACACACATGCATCACATATGCATCTATGCCATACCATTCACATCATTCCTGCAAAAACAAGTTAGCGAGAACATATTCTACCGCCACGACATGAATGTGTTTCTATAACAATCTATGCGTTATACGCAACGGCGGTCCCACGAAATCGCTATGAAAATCTCATCGGCCGATCAAATCAACCCAAATCCGAGCCATTCAAAATGTCTCGGTTTTCATTAGATCAATCACATCAATCATCGCGATCGGTATGCTTGAGGAGACCGCAACACAAGACCTCGATCTGCTGGCTCAATCTGCATCGATCGCGGTGATTAGCCCCGATGGTGTTACCGGTAGGTAGGGGCAAGTCGCGACATCAAAGAAGGAGCACGAACTAATCTTTTGGCCACATGATGCTATCAACTCATACATATTCCAACCCCTTATGACCGATTGATCTAGTCCGTAATAGATCCAATCTATTACAACCGCATATCAACATATGCGCCGATCCGATCGCAAACTAAGCAAGATGGCTCGACCACTAATGGATCGCGGTAGGCTACGAGCGAGAAAACAAAATTTTCTACCGCGCACACAAGAACATCATGCTTAAGGAGGACCATGGATCGTTACCACTAGACGCCAGCAGCCGCGGCGAAGAGTTGAGAAGCCGATCCAACCATGCGGCGTGTCAGTAGTAGTGGAAGTAGTCGATCGTCCCAACCGATCGTCCCTCCACGCGATCAACCACACCACGCGGCGGATCCAATCAGTTGTTGATGCCGATCAACGCCGCAACGGCAGCGCCCCACCGTATCCACACGTCGGAAACGGAACGCCGATCGCGAGTGTACCAAAGACTCGCGAGCGGCTAGGGTTTGGCTCGAGGTGGCGGCTACGGATTAGCTCGGGATTATCGGTGCGCCCTCGGCCCCCTCACGTGTGGATACCGTGAGGCGCTGCTCGTTGCGGCGTTGATCGGCATCAACAACCTCTGATTGATCCGCTGCGTGGTGTGGTTGATCGCGTGAGGAGACGATCGGTTCGGACGATCGACTACTTCCACTACTACCGACGCGGCGGTTGGATCGGCTTCTCCACTCTTCTTCCTTTGCGCTGCCCAGTGGTAACGATCCATGATCCCTCCTAGCATGATGTTCTTGTGTGCGCGTAGAAAATTTTGTTTTCGCTCAGAGCTACCGCAATCCATTAGATATGCGGTTGTAGTAGATTGGATCTATTACGATCAGATCGCCGGTTCATGTGATGAATCGATGGTAGCACGGGTTGATGAGATCAATCGGTGAACAGGGGTTAGATGAGGCGCGATTGTATGAATACTAGTGTCCCAGAGATTGTCTCGGATCGGATAAGGTAGTTATGCCGAATACTAGTATTCTATGGATCCGATGGCCTCGCCCGATGGAAAACTAGCGTCCCAGAGAATGTCCTTGATCGCCCTAAGGTGGTTGTGCCGAATAGTTTTCCATTGCGATTTCACAGATTGGACCACCGTGCCTACCACCTTGTATAGCGTCCTGGTTTCACATCGTTAGGTAGAATACGATTCATCGTCAACTTGTTTTAGTGAATGATGTGAATAGTATGGCCTATATCTTATTGGAATGTATGAGATGTATGTGATGCATGTAACATTCGTTCATGGCTGCGTGTCATGATTATTTCAGCTATTGTTAGCTGTCTTTATTGTGTTAACCACCGCGCACGACCCAATGCTTGAATCTATTTTGTAATCTTCAATTTCTAGCTATTATAGGTAGTAGCCTAGTTTTGAGGTTACAAGCTTTCAAGCATGGTGGCCTAAGGAGTGTTGTGGAGGATGGAGATCGCCTACACCTACATGGAGATGGAGATCACCATTTTGGGCCATACTATTTCACAGCTTAAATATGTTTATACGTGATGATATCTATCTTATTCTTGCACGATATATGTGATATGTTGCTTTGGTAGGATAAATTTCTCATAAAATTAGGTGTTAATGCCCTTCCATATGTTGCACCAAAGATAATGATCACCATACGGTAGGTCTACCAAAGTCAGTGCGGTCGGTTATCATCATCATTTAAGGGTGATGTCGGGACATCTACATGCGGAAGCTTATGGTTGGTAACAAGGTTATCAAAAGCAGTTTTGGACCTTGGGGCATGGGTTGGGGCGGGACATGATGATGTCACCAACAAGCAAGAGTCACATAGGGATGTGACAGGTGTTGCCCACCCATGTCACTAGTCTTCTGCGTGAAGCCAAAGCTCACCAGAACTAGTGAAATGAGATCTGACCACCATGTAACAGAGGAGTTTGTTGCAAAACACAGCGGAGTCTTTGTCAAATAGTTTAACAAAGATGAACATAAACATAGCGCTAAACTTTGCATATTCTCGTGTTGTAGATCATGTCATCTATCGCATCCAGCCTTTTAATTTCTTATCTATTCTTGAGAAGAAAAACGGAACGAAGCGAACTTTTGGATTGGTATCAACTGAGAATTGTTCGTCAAGCAGGCGCCAGAGTATGTCCCGAGTCTTCTTATCTCGACTTGATAATGCTCGATGGCACAGGAGGCTTATGAGCAGCCAATACGAATACTTGCCTTGATGAGTCGTCACGTGCGCCACAATGTCCTTCGCTTGAAGCAATGAGAACACGATGCCTACAATATCATTGTGGCGTTAAGTGCGCTTAAGAACCGCAAGGTCGAGGTTCAACACTTCAAAGTCCTTGCAGTGAGCTTCAGCCAATTTCGCCACCATGTGATTAAGATGATTGGCTACACAGCTGAAAGCTTCGTTTTCCCAGCCAGTTGGTTACTCGATGTGACGCCGATCGCTCCCAGAGCTTTGAGCCATTCATTTGAACCATCACATGAACAACATGGACAAGACCTTGGTCGAAGTTGCATGGGATGCTAAAATCGCCGAAAGCATTAAGCACCAATCATGTGATGACGATGCGCAGCAAGGGCAAGCGCTATGTCAAGAAAGCGCGGTCAAAGAAAGTTAGCCCCAGATGAGATCGCGGCGGCAGCTAAGGTCAACAAGTCGCAGCCTGCGAGTCGCCCGGATGCAGTGTCATCGCAGCAATTGAGTGAACCGCCAAAGTACTTGGAGGATCTCAAGAGAAGAGAGACGACTTCACTCAGTATAAATGTTATAGAAACAATCTTGCCACTTCTTCGTCGATTCTTGCATGATCGATCGGTTGCGTCACATTTGCAATTGCCGGGTAAGAAACAGCAGAGCTTGAGGAGGCCAGTGATCTTGGCGTTGGCAATGGAGCAAAGTGGTTCTGGTGCCGAACACCATGCCACTGTCTTTACCTTTAGGTTTGCCTTGGAATTGAATAATTGTTATTGTGTTCCATCTCTTTCCAGCATATTTACGCTTCACGTTTGCAGCGGAAGGTTATGACTTTAGATCATGAACAATGGTTGTTCTCTTTATTTCAAGAGATATGTTCGTTCATCCTCCACTGGTGAATATGTTATATGTTCTCACTTTGAAGAGTCATCGTTCATAACATTAATGCAAGAGGCAACGATCTATTTGAATCGTGAACGGCATCGCCGCCACAATAACGATGAGCATGGAGAAGCTACATAGACATGATACACTCATTTGATTTTGAATCATTTGAGACATCGAATCTGGTTTACTTGGCAAGATGACAAAAGCGCCTTTCGCCTGCAAGGTGAACGGGCAAGTGACATCAGCACCGCATTCGATCTGGACCAATGAGCTCAAAAGCGAGGTGATTTCGAGCATCACACTTTCGATGACTTGTGACATGGATATCTCCACGATGAAGATAAACCGAATCCTTTGAAAGTTCAAAGAATTCAAAATGAAGCGCAAAATCACGCGCAGGACAATCAAGTTTCTGATCGATCGTGGGCAAGAGCCATGAGTTTGGCAATCATCGGATTGTGGAATTGTTCCACCCTTGACTCCCCCGGAACCCTCCATGGACGAATCCAGAAACGCCATTATTAGCCATGGTGCGCTCCACGATGAGTCACGATGACCGTTCAGTACGCCTGAACATCAACTACGCAGGTTCCATCAATCGCAGAAAAGACACCATATGAGATGGGACATGACAAGCTCCAGCTTGTCTTTTCTTAGATTTGGGATGTGGCTTATGTAATGTTTACATCGAGCTCATCATAATCGATAAATGCTATTTATCGTATCCTCAGGAAACAAAGGATATTACTTCTATAATCAGAAGAAGGCAAAGCCGCATGGTGTCTTCTTAGAAAGAGTTTCTCTCAAGAAGAATAGCAGGTGCATGGTGCAACGAAGAAACATCGAAACACCAGCGTTTGACGCTGATCATTAACAGATGAACAAATCGTTGAAGAACCGTTAATGGACACGCAGCCTCGATCGAGAGGTCACGCCCAGATGTGTACAGCATGGCAGCACATAATGGATTCAATAGCTTGAAGATATGGAATGCATTCATTTTATCCCGCTCATCGTGTACAGGACACCCATTCTGCCAAGATTTATACCATGTGACATAGCTAGGAAGCCTTTCTTGGAACTCGCATGTTGAACCTTTCAACACCTTGTCAATGTACGATCTTAGCAAGAATCGTGTCCTAGTACACCGATGAGCGGATAAATGAATGTGATTCCATATGCTTCAGCTATTGGATCCATTATGTATGCCATGCTTTGTACACATTCAGACGTGACCTCTCCGACCCACGTGGTGCCGGTGTATCCACAACAGTTCTTCAACGCTTGTTCATCCTATTGTGGTTCTCAGGAGTCAAAGCGCTGTGTGTTTCTAATTTCTTCAAGTTGCACCATGCTCCCACTATTCCTTCTTGAGAGAAACTCTTTCTCTAAGAAGACACCATCTTGAAGCGACAAACACTTTGCCTTCTTCTTGATTATAGAAGTAATATCCTTTGTTTCCTTAGGATACCCGATAAAGAAGCATTTATCGATTTATGACCGAGCTTATCGATTGTAAACGCTTTACATAAGCCTCACATCCCCAAATCTTAAGAAAGACAAGCTAGGACGTTGTCCGCCCACATCTCATATGGTGTCTTTTCACCGATTTTGATGGAACCTCGCTTAGTGTGAAAGCGGTTTCAAGAGCTGCATTTCAAAAGACAACGGAAGATCACCGTGGCTCATCATGGAGCGCACCATATCTAATAAGGTGCGATTCTGCTCGATACCCCATTCGCGTGAGGTGTTCCATGAGTCAATTGTGGAACAATTCCACAATCCTTCGATGATTGCCAAACTCATGGCTCAAATACTCGCCTCCACGATCGATCGTCAGAAACTTGATTGTCTTGCCTAAATGATTTTGCACTCATTTTGGAATTCTTTGAACTTTTCAAAGGATTCGCACTTATGCTTCATCGTAGATATATCCATATCTACTAAAGTCATCAAGAAAAGTTATGAAGTACCGAAAATCACCTCCGGCTTTTGAGCTCATTGGTCCACATACATCGAATGTACGAGTGCCAATAAGTCACTTGCCCGCTCACCTTGACCTATGAAAGGTGCTTTGTCATCTTGCCAAGTAAACAAGATTCAGATGTCTCAAATGATTCAAAATCAAATGAGTGCATACCATCTCTATGGAGCTTCTCCATGCTTTCATTTATGTGACCCAAGCGACAAAGTACAAATAAACGTGGATTCAATTCATTCGATCGCTGCCTCTTTGCATTAATGTTATAGACCGATGACTCTTCAAGAGTAAGAACATATAATCCATTCACCAATGGAGTATGCCAATAGAACATATCTTTGAAATAAAGAGAACAACCATTGTTCACGATCTAAAGTCATAACCTTCGCTTGCAAACATGAAGCGTAAATAATGTTCTTGGAAAGAGATGGAACACAATAACAATTATTCAATTCCAAAACTAACTCGAAGGTAAAGACAATGGCATGGTGCCAACAACCACCGCAGAAGAACTTTTGCTCTATTGCCAACGCTAAGATCCACTTGGCCTCCTCAAACTTCTACTTGTTCTTAGCCCCAACGATTTGCAAATGTGAGCAACCGATCCGATCAAATACCCAAGAATCGAGAGAAGAAGTGGCAAGATTGATTTCTATAACATTTATACCGGAGGAAGTCGACTTCCTTCTTCTCCTTAAGATCCTCCAAGTACTTTGGGCGCCTTTTCCAATGTCCCGATTGCTACTGTAGTAGCAATCGCATCGAGCAGCCCCTTCTTGACTTGCTTGGCCTTAGAACCGCTCATGATCTCATCGGGAGCTAACTCTTTGACCGCCGCTTTCTTGACATAGGGCTTGCCCTGCCTTTTCTCGCATCATCATCATCACATGATTGGTGCTTTTCTTAATGCTTTCCTCGTGATTTTAGCATCCCATGCAACTCGCCCAAGGTCTTGTCCATGTTGTTCATGTGATAGTTCAAATGAATGGCTCAAAGCTCGGGAGCGATCAAGAATCACATCAAGAGCCAACTCTTGGCTAAGGGGAAACCAAGCTTTTCCGCACTCTCAATGTAGCCAATCATCTTAATCACATGAGGGTCGACGGGATTCCCTTCTGAAGTTCGCACGCAAACAAGGACTTTGAAGTATTGAACCTCTCAACCCTTGCTTGGTTCTCAAACATACCACGCAACCCCACAATGATATTATAGGCATCTCGTGTTCTCATATTGCTTCGAAGCTCAGAGGACATTGTGGCAAGCATGAGACGACTCACATCAAGGCAATCATTTGTTTGCTTCTCATAAGCTCTCCGTGCAGCCACGGTAGCATTATCGCAAGTCATCGTGATAAGGAGACTCAAGGACATACTCCTTGCGCTTGCTTGAGAACAATTCTCAAGTTGCGATACCAATCCAAAAAGTTCGCTCCATTGAGTTTTTTTCTCAAGAATAGATCGCAAATTAAAAGAACCTGGACGCAAAGATTAGTTGACATGATCTACAATAAAGAATACGCAAAGTTTAGCACTATGTTTATGTTCATCTTTATTAAACTATTTAACAAAAGACTCCCACTATGTGTTTTGCAACAAAACTCCTCTAAGTTACATAGTGGGTCAAGATCCTCATTTCATTAGTTCCTAGTGAGCTTTGGCATCACGGCTAGAAGACTAGTGACATGGGTAAGCAACACCTTGCTAATCACATCCCTATGTGACTCTTGCTTGTTGGGTGACATCAATATGTCCCGCCCCAACCTATGCCCCAAGGTCCAAAACTGCTTTGATAACCTTGTTATAAACCAAATGCTTCCGCATGTAGATGTCCGACATCTACCCTAAATAATGATGATAACCGCCGCACTCTACTTTGGTAGACCTACCGTGCGGTGATCATTATCTTTGGTGCAACATATGGAAGGGCATTAACACCTAATTTTATGAGGAATTCTATCCTACCAAAGCAACATATCACATATATCATTGCACAAGAATAAGATAGATATCATCACAGATAAACATATTTAACTGTGAAATAGTATGGCCCAAAAAAATGGTGATCTCCATCTCCATGTAGGTGTAGACGATCTCCATCCTCCACATCACTCCTTTAGGCCACCATGCTTGAAAACTTGTAACCTCAAAACTAGACTACTACCTATAATAGCTAGAAATTGAAGATTACAAACATAGATTCAAGCATTAAGGTCACACGCGTGTCATTAAATACAATATAGACAGCTAACAATAGCTGAAATAATCATGACACGCAGCCATGAACGAATGTTACATGCATCACATACATCTCATACATTCCAATAAGATATAGGGCCATACTATTCACATCATTCCCTGAAAAACAAGTTAGACGTAGAATCATATTCTACCTAACGATGTGAACCCAAGACGCTATACAAGGTTCGAGGGGGGAGCCACCCCCCGCGGGTTTCAGGGCAGCGCCCTGAACACCCTACGATATTCACAGATCCAATCTATGAAATCGCAATGGAAAAACTATTCGGCACAACCACCTTATGCCGATCCGAGACATTCTCTAGGACGCTAGTTTTTCCACTGGGCCGAGGCCATCGATCCGTAGAATACTAGTATTCTGCATAACAACCTTATACCGATCCGAGACACCCTAGGACACTAGTATTCATACAATCTTCGCCTCATCTAACCCCTCGCTCACCGATTGATCTCATCAACCCGTGCTACCATCGATTCATCACATGAACCGACTGATCTAATCTGTAATAGATCCAATCTACTACAACCGCATATCAAAATATGCGCCGATCCGCATCGCAAACTAAGCAAGATGGCTCGATACCACTAATGGATCGCAAGACGGCACTCTATTTAGATGCAGTTGAGATGTCCATTTGTGATATTGTTGTAAGTAATGTTGCATATCTAAGTAATGGCCATCGATCTGTAAGTAATGTTGTATATCTAATGGATCGCTGTGAGGCTACGCGAGCGAAAAAACAAAACTTTTCTACCACGCACACAAGGACATCATGCTTAAGGAGGGATCATGGATCGTTACCACTAGGCGCCAGCAGCAATGATAAGTTGGAGAAGCCGATCCAACCACGCGCTCGAGGTAGTAGTGGAAGTAGCCGATCGTCCCCAACCGATCGCTCTCCACGCGATCAACCACACCACGAGCGATCTAATCAGAGGTTGTTGATGCCGATCAACGCCGCAACGAGCGCCGCCCACCGACATCCACACGTCCCGGCCGAACGCCGATCGCGAGTGTACCAAAGACTCGCGAGCGATAGGGTTTGGCTCGGGAGGAGGTGGCTAGGGGTTAGCTCGGATTATCGATGCCTCCTCCCGCCCCTCGCCTCCATATATAGACCTCTCACTTGGGCCTCGTGGACCGAAGCCCAATAGGGTCTATCCGAATCTCTATCCGAATGAGCCCACATTCGAATCATATTGAATTAGTGTTCCAACCCTGCTAAGTGTGCGACTCAGGTTCACGTGATACTTGGTCGCGACCGTAAACACCTTTCTCGGTCACCCCATTAATAGCGACCTCTAGTAAGACATATTAACCCCAAAGTATACGTGAAGATCATATCGGTGAACCCGTAATGTTCTCATGTACTAATCCCTTTGCCTCACGATATAGATTAAGCTCAAGAGGCAGACCGTGTCATCCTCTTAATAGCTCAATCGCTCTCTCGATTCCGTGATGGATTATAAACTCGTGATTGACTCCTCAATCACCTTGGCATGGCCATGCACTTTAATAATTCATTACATCGAGGGGCCCAGAGATATCTCTCCCATAAGGAGGGGCAAATTCTATCTTGATCATTCATATCCCACTACATGTTTCATGGCAAACCCAAAGACTACTTTTATGACTACCCGCCATTTGGAGTAGTGTTTAGTAGTCCCAAAATAAGCTACTACGATGGGAACCATGATGATCTCAAGTGTAAGGATTCCACATAAACACTACTTGAGACCAACCGATGACACATGGAATCTCGCAGTGTCTCATGGCGGGTCTATCCAACATATGTTCACTAACACATGTCCATATTATTGATTTGGTATTCCATACCATGATCATCAATCAATCAATACATATTATTGATTGAGACATGATCGATGAGACATGATCATCAATCAATACATATGCTGATCTTTGAATCATATTTGTTCCTCATATGAAATACAATCAGGGATCATTTAGAAATAGCAACATTTTGGCATTAAGAGTCTCATGAATAAGTCACATACTCATTGATCAATAATGATAATGTCTATTTCAAGGAACAAAGCAATGTATCATAAACATAGTATATGATATATTCAACATCTCCATGTTGCCTCTAGGGCATATCACCAACAATATCTACGAAAGAATAGGCACTTGAAAATAATGCTTTTACTTTGTAGAGCCTTGGGAATGTATATGTATATGTATATATATGTTGCTAATGAACATAGATATGTACATGTATACTTGAATATATGTATACATATATTGTTGTTGTTTCATAAATCTTATTGTTGTTAAATCTTACTGTTATTTATATGTATATGTATATATATGTTGCTAATGAACATAAATATGTATATGTATACTTGAATATATGTATACATATATTGTTGTTGTTTCATAAATCTTATTGTTGTTAAATTCTTCATATGTATATGTATATATATGTTTCTAATAAACATAGATATGTACATGTATACTTGAATATATGTATACATTTATTGTTGTTGTTTCATAAATCTTATTGTTGTTAAATCTTCTTTGTTATGCATATTTATATGTATATATATGTTGCTAATGAACATAGATATGTATATGTATACTTGAATATATGTATACATATTTTGTTGTTGTTTCATAAATCTTATTGTTGTTAAATCTTCCTGTTATGTATATGTATATATATGTTTCTAATAAACATAGATATGTACATGTATACTTGAATATATGTATACATATATTGTTGTTGTTTCATAAATCTTATTGTTGTTAAATCTTCATCATTATGTATATGTATATATATGTTTCTAATAAACATAGATATGTACATGTATACTTGAATACATGTATACATATATTGTCGTTGTTTCATAAATCTTATTGTTGTTAAATCTTACTGTTACGTATATGTATATGTATATATATGTTGCTAATAAACATAGATATGTATATGTATACTTGAATATATGTATACATATATTGGAATTAAATTTAAGTATGTGTTTATACCGCACTATTTACGTATATGCTACATTGTGCTTACTTTTCATGTATGAGAAGGCCAACATGTCATCCGCGATTCTTCAACATCATCGCCGGATGCGTCCCGCTCAAAATCAACACGCAAAGGAAGAGGACTATCGAAAAGCTCGAGGGCCGATTTACCATCACGGAGGTCGATAGATCCGACCCTCTCCTTCCTCGCCAACCAGTGGGCGCATTTCGAAGAATGATCGAAATAGTTTCACGAGAATGAATTGATATCACATTCGATTCGTGGAAGAGCGTGAGTGAGACTCGGAAACGTGAGCTGATGACAGAGATTTTTGCATCGTTCGAGATCCCAGAAGAACACCATGACTCTGTGCAACGACATGCCTTGCTAGCGGCGTGCAAAGCATGGAAGAACTTTAAGAGCGTGCTTGTCAAGTAGTATGTGGAGAAGGATCTAACGCCGCTTTATAAGTACCCATTCTCGGAACCACAATAGGAAGAGTTTAAGGCGACGAAGATGACCAAGCTGTCGAGAAGTGCGTGCGCGCACAAGGCCCTCCAGAAAAAAACACACACCCTACCAGAC
>JAYGGG010000375.1:0-48704 GCA_036346245.1 Bonia amplexicaulis | reverse complement strand
GAAACTCAAGAAGGCGGGGCGATCCGTTGATGTAGTCGTTCGCGGCGTGTAGAAGGGTCGTCCCATGCGTGCTTTAGCGATTACATGCGTCCTGCAATTCTTTTTCTCGCAAGCATAGCAAGGTGGAACAAGCTGGTTGATGATAGTAAATTCTTTATAATCAACAATGTCCGAATTTCACACGTAACCCCCGTAGAAACGACAAATCTTATCCTCCGTGTCCTCAAGAACCCCACAACGCACCATACCCTTTTGAAGCTCAAAGATAATAGTCTTGAACAGAACTATCACCTTGTTCTAAGCGCTGCAATTTTTTCTCAATTCAAGTTTATATGAGGGGAACAAAGCGATTCGCATAGCTTCTTTTAACCGCTCCCATGTATCAGGTTGTAAGCGCATGGTACTTAATTCATTCCACCAGATAATAGCAAAGTCCTTAAACTCACTAGTAGCTTGTCTAACTCTATGTTGCTCGGGAACTAAGTGAGAGTTAAACTTCGCTCTCAGTCATCTCCCAATCAAGATATATTTCAGCATTATAAAGACCGAAAAAGATGGAATAGTAAACTTGACTTTACCAAAAGGGTCGTCGTTACCATGACGGTTCTGGTTAGTACCTCCCATACCATGTCGGTTTTGCTGAAGACGCCGACGTAGTCGTGCATCTTGTGTCGCCCGCCGATCAATGTTGCCATCTGCATCATACTCTGTGGCTTCATCATGATGATGGCCGTCATTGACAGGTGGTAGGCGTGCCTCCAATGTGTCCATCCGACCAGTGAGGTCAGCCATCCGCCGCTCCACCCGCTCAATGCCTTCCGTGGTGTTCAACTGGGTAATGGCGGCGACGATGGTGTCCAATCTCGCGCCGAGATCAGTGAGTGAAGCGTTTTGTTTGTCGGCGCAGCTTGTAGCGGCCGCGACTAACACACTCGTTGAAATCGACGGTGTCCCGTCCTCTTCGTTTCCTGCCATGGTTAGTGGAAATACAGGGAAAACAAAAGGATGATCCCTATCAACTACAAAGGAAGGGGAGTGGGAACCCGCAAAGGAAGTGGCTTACCAAGCTCTTACAAGTGTGCTTACCAAAGCAGCGGGTGGTACAACCGGTGGCTGGTTCGTGATACCTTGTCGAGCGTGGGTACGATTGCAAGGGTCAAAACTGTGCTATCCAGAAGTAGATATATGGAGTTTGGAAGGCCAAATATGTCAGTGGAACACAAATCAATAACAGATAGTAATGCTGAATAAATGTCCAAAGTATGGTCCTAGTTGCTGGCCTAAATGTGTCCTATATCAAGTATGAGATGATGAACAAGGAGTCAATAACAGAATATGAAAGCAAAGACAGCAACAAAGATGGCCAGGCACTGAGAAGCTCAATTCAGCATAAGCATAAAACAAATAAATTGTTGGCACCTAAAACTGTGCTCTGTTAGGTTTTTTTTTTGTTGCGGCCACGGATAGCACTCTCTCTCCTCTCTACTATAGCCAAAATTTTTCTTTTTTTTGTATTTTTTATATTTTTTCACAGGCGAGCACGAAATAGGAACCACACAAAGTTGCAACTCAATCGGATGTAAGGAGTGGCCTACAGAAAATAATGAATGTGCTGTAAATTCGGTGATTCAATTTCGGAGCGCGAGTACTACACTTTCAGGCCAATTTCGGGAAAATAAATTACGAAACAGACAAAGTTGGGGAGTTTCGGATGTAAAATTTAATTTCACCCAATTTCAAAAAAAAATCAACTGATTTCGAGTCCGTATGCGAAAGTTATGGCCGTTTGAAGATGGACCTCCAAGTTATGGTTGCTGTGGAGGTCAAAACGAAGATCGGTGGAGGGAATTTGTGGAATCGGTGGCGGAAGCTCGGGAAAAGGTGGGGATGATGCGGTGTGATCACGAGACGTGATGGATGAGGAAAGCAGAGGGTTAACAGAGGGTGGGATATGGGTGGGAAAACAAAAGCAGAGGGTGGAAAACGTGATGGGTGACTGGGGTTTGAAGGGTGGTAGCGGAAGGAATACAACTCGAACAAAACACGATCTAAACCAGCAACACAACTCGACTAAGGACACAAACTCAACACTACGGACTTTGGAATCAACTTGTGCAAAGGCTAAACGAGATCTAGGACAGAAACAACCTATGACTACAATTTTTTGTAGGGCTTTTCATGGACTCTAGGACGAAACCGAAAATAACAAAGGAGGTGTATACTTGAACCTGAAGGAACACACAAGCTCGATTACCACTTGATAGAAGCGGGTCCCGATCTTCCAACAGTTCTAGATATGTTTGATTTGGTGGAGGCGCGACACAAATCAATCCGCTTCCGAGCGACACGTTCGAACCCCGCAATCGCAGCACCACGTCTCCTCGGGTTATCAACCGCTGCTGCCGGTTGACCTTGCCAAGAAGGCTAATCCTCGAATGCGAATCGAAGAACACAAGCAAGAACAAGGAAGAACACAACCAAATTGCGAGATATATTGATGAAGCACTCGAAAATTGGGGTTTCACAAACCGATGACGGCGAAACTGTTTAAAGACAGAATTAATCTAAGCAAAACCCAACCCTAATGGTGGGGGTGGCGGCTGTATATAAAGGAGTAAGGGGCGTGCAAAACCCCTGGATGCGTCCTTAATTGACTCCAACACGATACAAAGCCGAACGGAATTTTGTATGTCGCAGCACCCTGACAGATTCTGGACGTCCACTTGTTTCGACGATTCCCATTGACTCAGAAGGAATTTTGATATGAGACCAGAGCCATTGGAAATGTTATCTTCTCAGCTTTCCATACATATGTGGAACGTCCAAAACAGAGTCCGGATGCGATCTGGGCGTCTGTTTTAGTGCAACCTGATCCTGGACTCCGAATTGGATTCGAAGTCAGTTTGAGTTGGACATCCAACATGATTCGTCCGCCCTTGCTGGACTTGTGCGCCTCGTAGCCCTTCTCCAAGTACTTATTGATCCTCTCCATGGTTCCTAATCATAATTAAATCATTAGGTAGCAATCGATTCTCAAATGAACCAAAATAAGTACTTAGGAACGAGCTCACCTCTAAATTCAATTGTCGGGCGCGAGCTCTAGTGATTGGTCCTTGAATATCAAGTGGAGGAGTGTTGTGTGTATCCGAAAAAGTGATGTCCTCATCAAACAAGAACTCAAAAATGAGCCAAGTATTGTCTATTTGCTATTTTTGGCTGATCTGCGATGTTCGGTCGATTCAGATTTCATCCAAATTACGGTTTCAGTTTCATCTTGACAATACCAGCAGCTTATCCCATTTCAGGTTGTTTCTGCCGGCATTTTCTCTCTAATCAATAGCGATATGCTATCTCGTCCCTCTCTACTGATTGCATTTCTCTAGAGCTAATTTCCTTCTTTTCTGCGAGCCTCAACCTATTCTTTTACGTGGCCCTTTGTGCTTTTCTTTTGCTTTCTTTTTCTGTTGGATTTCAGAAAAGAATCTCTGGTTAATTCTGCTTTTGTGTTGTTTGTTTCCAACTGAAAAGTAATTACTGTTTCCATCTTCTTTCTGTTGCTTTCCCGTTTGCTTTCTTTCAATCTGCTTTTTCAGTTAGTAGTCTCTTTGGTCTGCAGTTTCGCATATCTTCTTGTGTTCCTTTCAGTTCAAAAACTGCAGCCAGTTCAGTCTATTTGCCGTAGCTTTGTGCCTTTCGGTTTACTCCTTTTGCTGCTGCATGCTTTTGGATGCATTTCTTTTTATTCTTTTGCTGATCTTTGACTATTTTGCATGCAGATCAAACGGCATTATTTTCAGCTGGAATTTTTACTGATTACTCTCTGATTTATGCTGAATTTGTTAGTATCACATGCGTTCCAGTTTTTAGCAGAATTAATGTTTACGAATCCTCAGGGGCAATTTTCAAGAGAACGACATTCACCCCCCGCTCTGTCGCCATTTCGGTCCTACAAAGATTGCGACTACTTAATATAGGAAAATCTAGTGCACAAGCCATATAATATAACAAAGCTCTTAAACCAGCTGATACTAGAACATGACAATCTTACAAAACATGCTAGTATAAATCTCTTACTAGATTTTATATATTCAATTCTTATTGATGCTCAACTCTAATTTAGCACAAATTGATTGTACTCTAGTCATTACTGGCAATAACTGATTATTATTGTATCACAACAACATTCATAATCGTAACTCCGTTTTACAATCATAAAACAATCATGAGCATAGATTCAATATTTCATCTTATGTTCAGCAATTAGAACTAAATATCTTCAAACTTCAATAATACCAGCTTTGTAAGATAAGATTCTACTAGTCAATACATCAACCTTCATCTACTTCTTTATACATAATCCCATGGCAGCGGTGGCACTGAATGCCGGAGGAGAGGCCCGTTGAAGCCACGGAAGAAGAACTCTTGGCTGGACCCTGCAAAGAATTTTTTGTAGAATCTGCAAGGCATGTCGTGGAAGGTGGCTTCTGTGGCGCTGCTGCCATCTTGTTCAAAGGTGGTGGAGGAGAACGAAAATGCGAAGAAGACTTGGGCAGTCCCATCGATGTAGTCGTTCGCGGTGTGTAGAAAGGTCGTCCGGTGCGTGCCTTAGTTGATTCTGTGCGTCCCTGCAATTCTTTTTCTACAAGCATAGCAAGGTGGAACAACGGTTGATGAGTAAATTCTTTATAATCAACAATGTCCTGAATTTCACGCCGTAACCCCCGTAGAAACGACAAATCTTATCCTCCGTGTCCTCAACAACCCCACAACGCACCATACCTTTTTGAAGCTCAGCATAATAGTCTTGAACAGAACTATCACCTTGTTCTAAGCGTTGCAATTTTTTTCTCAATTCAAGTTTATATGAGGGAGGAACAAAACGATTACGCATATCTTCTTTTAACCGCTCCCATGTATCCGGTTGTAAGCTCCTGGTACTTAGTTCATTCCACCAGATAATAGCAAAGTCCTTAAACTCACTAGTAGCTTGTCTAACTCTATGTTGTTCAGGAACTAAGTGAGAATTAAACTTCTGCTCTACCGTCATCTCCCAATCAAGATATATTTCAGCATCATAAAGACCAGAAAAAGATGGAATGGAAAACTTGACTTTAGCAAAAGGGTCGTCATTACCATGACGGTTCTGGTTATTACCTCCCATACTATGTCGGTTTTGCTGAAGTCGACGACATAGTCGTGCATCTTGTGTCGCCCGCCGATCAATGTTGCCATCTGCATCATACTCTGTGGTTTCATCATGATGATGGCCGTCATTGACAGGTGGCAGGCGTGCCTCTAATGTGTCCATCCGACCAGTGAGGTCAGCCATTCGCCGCTCCACCCGCTCAATGCCTTCCGTGGTGTTCAACTGGGCAATGGCGGCGACGATGGTGTCCAATCTCGCGCCGAGA
The DNA here is from genome assembly GCA_036346245.1 of Bonia amplexicaulis. Taxonomy (NCBI): domain Eukaryota; kingdom Viridiplantae; phylum Streptophyta; class Magnoliopsida; order Poales; family Poaceae; genus Bonia; species Bonia amplexicaulis. Next base: position 43,293 of record JAYGGG010000375.1, on the reverse strand, counting down.
TCAGCGTTTTGTTTGTCGAGCGCAGCTGTAGCTGGCCGCGACTAACACACTCGTTGAAATCGACCGGTGTCCCATCCCCATCGTCTCCTGCCATGGTTAGTGGAAACACAGGGAAAACAAAAGGATTATCCCTATCAACTACAAAGGAAGGGTAGTGGGGATCCGCAAAGGAAGTAGCTTACCAAGCTCTTACAAGTGTTCTTACCAAAGTAAGGCAAAGGATACCTGGAGAGTGTGATCCGACGATTGCAAGGGTCAAAACTGTGCTATCCGGAAGTAGGTATATGGAGCTTGGAAGGCCAAATATATTAGTGAAACACAAAGCAATAACAGATAGTAATGCTGAATAAACGTCCAAAGCACTGGTCCTAGTTGCTGGTCTAAATGTGTCCGATAGCGGGCATGATATGAAGAACAAGGAGTCAATAATCAGAATAGTAAAGCAAAGACAGCAACAAGGATGGCCAGACAAAGAAACTTAATTCAGTATAAGCACAAAACAAATAAAGCTCTGTCACATAAAACTGTGCTCTGTCACGGTTTTTTTTTTGCCACGGATAGCACTAACCCTAGGTGACGAATTTTTTTCTTTTTTTGTTTATTTTTGTTGTATTTTTTCGCAAAGCAGAGCACAGAAATAGGAACCACACAAAGTTTCACCTCAATCTGATGGAAGGTGTGGCCTACAGAGAATGATGAGTGTGCTAATAATTCGGTAATGAAATTTCGGAGCTCGAGTACTCAACTTTCCAGGCCGAATTTGGGCAAAATAAATTCGCCGATGTAAAATTTAATTTCACCCAACTTAAAAAAAAATCGCCTGATTTCGAGTCCGTATGCGAAAGTTATGGCCGTTTGAAGTAGGGCCTCCGAGTTATGGTTTTTGTGGAGGCCGAAACTACAATCGGGTAGAAGCAATTGGTGGAAATTGGGGCCGGAAGCTCGGCGAAAGGTGGGGGATGGTGCTGGGCGATCACGAGACACGATGGATGACTCAAACAGAGGGTGGGATATGGGTGGGAAAACAAAAATTGACGGCTAGGGTTTGTATGAGAGGTTGCGGAAGCAAGACAATCCGACTAGGGTTTGTATGAAAGGTAGCGGAAGCAAGACAAGCCAAAACAAAACACGATCTAAACCAGCAACACAACTCGACTAAGGACACAAACTCAACACTATGGACTCTGGAATCAAATTGTGCAAAAGGCTAAACGAGATCTAGGACAGAAAATAACATATGACTACAATTTTTTTGTAGGGCTTTTTCTTGGACTCTAGGATGAAAACGAAAACAACAAGGTGGGGTAAATTCGAACCTGAAGGAACACCTGAAGCTCTGATTACCACTTGGTAGGAACAGGGTCCCGATCTTTCAACAGGTTCTGGATAAGTTCGATTTGGTGGAGTCGCGACACAAATCGATCCGGCTTCCGAACAACACGTCCCGAACCCCGCAATCGCAGCACCACATCTCCTCAGGTTATCAACCGTGCGCAGCCCGATTGACCTCGCCAAGAAGGCTAATCCTCGCCTGCGAATCGAAGAACACAAGTAAGAACAAGGAAGATCACAACTGAATTGCAGATGTATTGATTTAGCACTCGAAAGTTGGGGTCTCGCAAACCGATGAACGGTGAAACTGTTCAAAGACAGAATTAATCTAAGCAAAACCCAACCCTAATGGTGGGGGTGGCGGCTGTATATAAAGGAGTCAGGGGAGTGCAAAACCCCTGGACGCGTCCTTAATGGACTCCAACACGATACAAAGCCGAACGGCCCAAAAGACGGTGTCGCAACACCCTGACAGATTCTGAATGTCCACTTGTTTCGACGATTCCTGTTGACTCAGAAGGAATTTTGACATGGGACCAGAGCCATTGGAAAGGTTGTCTTCTCAGATTTCCATACATATGTGGAATGTCCAAAACGGAGTCCGGATGCGATCTGGGCGTCCGTTTTAGTGCGGCCTGGTCCTGGACTCCGAATTGGATTCGAAGTCGGCTTGAGTTAGACATCCAACATGATTCGACCACCCTTGCTGGACTTGTGCGCCTCGTAGCCCTTCTCCAAGTACTTCCTGATCCTCTCCAGGGTTCCTAATCATAATTAAATCATTAGGTAGTAATCGATTCTCAAATGAACAAAAAGAAGTACTTAGGAACGAGCTCACCTGTAAATTCAATTGTCGGGCGCGAGCTCTAGTGATTGGTCCTTGAATATCAAGTGGAGGAGTGTTGTGTATATCTGAAGAAGTGATGTCCTCATCAAGAGCATGACAATCTTACAAAACATGCTAGTATAAATCTCTTACTAGATTTTATATATTCAATTCTTATTGATGATCAACTCTAATTTAGCACAAATTGATTGTACTCTAGTCATTACTGGCAATAATTGATTATTATTGTATCACAACAACATTCATAATCCTAACTCCTTTTTACAATCATAAAACAATCATGAGCATAGATTCAATATTTCATCTTATGTTCAGCAATTAGAACTAAATATCTTCAAACTTCAATAATACCAGCTTTGTAAGACAAGATTCTACTAGTCAATACATCAACCTTCATCTACTTTTTTATACATGTTTCAACAATTTAGCATGATGAAAGATAGATAGAACTAGCAATTGTACATGCTCAAAAAGTATCTAGTAAAGGACAGATTAGAGGTTAATATTACCAAGGCAATATTCCAACAACACCTCCTTACTTAATAATTCCAAACAGTCAGATTAATTACTAGAGACAAAAATAATTCGATTTATCCAACATGATAGAAATTTAAGCAATTATAATAATCATTCTAATTCATACCTTACAAATTAGTTTATATGATTACCACCTTCCACTTAAGCATAGCAAAACACCACAAAGAGTTTTAACACTCTCTTTTAGAAAAAAGAGGAAAAATAAACTTCAACACCTGAAATAATCTAAAGGAAATACATAGATCCAAGACTTTCACATATTAATGAGTTTTGCAACTCAAAACTTGCATTAATAAAAGAAAATACCAAGCGAACCAATAAGCCATGATTCACAACAAGACAAAACTCACACGAAGGGACCAACCTTTCAAGTAAACAATAAGCACAGGTAGCAAAAGTATCTCATTAGTCCGGAAAGAAACAATAACTGCTTCAAGGAACAGGTAGAGATCAATTGCATACCCTCAACTGCAAGAACCACAAACTCAAAGAAATTCATTAACTGCAATAGGCCAAGAATTGGCCGAAATCAACTTACTGATAATAGCAATTTTTCTAAGAAACTGTAATATCCCGAACGTCGGTACGGCGTAAGTTTTTAATAAAACGCGGGATCGCCGGTTTTTTTTCGGTAAATCGCGGGAAGGGAAAAATATAAATTGTAGAACATTGGAAAAAGAATAAAATATATTAAAAATTATATTTAAATTCAGTTTTAGGTCGCCAGGGGAGTGGGCCAACCACCCATGGGCCAAAGCCCAAGGGGTGGAGGCGCAACCCCCCTCCCCCTCTCATTTAAACCTAGCACCCCTCTCCTCTCCTCTCCTCCCCACACCGCCACCCTCCTCCCTCTTGGGCGCCCCCCCTCCCCCCTGCTGCTGCCAAGACGGTCCCCCCATTGCTGCCCTTGGAGGAGAAGGAGAAGGAAAAGGAGGAGAAGGAGAAGGAGAAGGGAAGAAAGGAGAAGAAGAAGAGGAGGAAAAATTGGGGAATTTCTTCAGATTGGTAATTTTCCCTCATCCCAAACCCTCTGTTTGTAGGAGTAATTAGGGTTCTTGGCACGGATTATGATGGGGGATTATAGATTAATTGCCCGATTAGGGTTTTCCTGCTGCCTGATAATAGATTGGTTCTCGTAGTGCGGCTGTTTTCACAGTTTTGATCAAGTAAACGAATTTTCCTGCGGGTCTTCCCAAAAGAAAAGTTGTAGAGAATTTCCATATTCATCTCGTGGATTTTTTTGGATTTTTTAGCCCAAGGGATCTGGGAGATACGGAGTCGGGAATACAGCTGTCCATCAGGTGGGCAGATTGTTGCAGTCCGACTGTAATTCGGATTTTAGAATTAGTAGATTAATTTTCTGGATAGGGCCGTAATTGTCAAACTTGTAGATAAAGCAGATTTCTAGTCGGTGTAAAATTTCCAGAATTTTTAGATCTCTATACTGTTGTGGGACGCGATTTGGCATCGTGGTCCAGTCTGCCAGATCAGAAAGTTTTCTCTGATTAGGGCATTAAATTACATATAGTTCTGATCCGAATAAAAATAGGAGTTCTACATCAAAATTGTAGGTTTTTAAGTCATGTTTCCAGAGAGGTATCGTTTGCTATATTGAGCTTAGTATTTTTAAAGATACAAAATTGTGAAGCAGTGCTGCTGCAGAAGGGTTCTTACCGTTTTGCTGAGCGGAGAGGAGTTTGTGGGGTTCGGGGTTTAGCGATGTTTTTAATTATTTTTGTTGTGTTTGTATGCTGTGGCTTGGTGCTTAGAGATGTCTTTTGGACAGGAGGTCTTGTCCCTGGGCGTTCTTGATTGTTGTGCTTCGCTTCGTCGGTTTGAGGCAAGTGATTGTAGCGGTGGTTGCTACCGTTAACTTGTTATTCCTTCTACTTGCAATTCTACATTATTATTGATCAATTGATATGCTGATAGTTTTGCTGGTAGACTTGTGTAATCCCTGTTAGTCTTCTAGATGAATAATTAGCCGAATTAGAATTCGTCGTTTTTCTGGGCTGCTGGGATAGAAATTGTTAGTCGGTAGTTTTGGGTTAGATCCGTCAGGATTCAGGTCTGGACCTCCTTCTGGAAAATTGTAGAGGGTTTGATTATCTTTCCAGGGAGTATAAGAACACGTTAGTTGGATCTGTGTAGCGAAAGTTATGAATTTTCTAGTGCTACTGTTCTACCGATCGGGGTAGTTCTGGACAGTCTTTAGTAGATCGGTTTGTGCAACGGCAATAGTGGCGATTCAGGAGTCCTTCAAATTGGTAAAGTTGTAGATAAGTTTCTTAGCTTTCTAGGGAGGTAAAGAAGTCCGGATTCTGAGTTTCTGGGTGGAAGTTATGACTGTTTTAGTGCGCTGTCCAGAGAGTCCGACGTGATTATTGATGTTTTAGAAAAGGGTTTGGATCGGCTAGTTAATGGAAGAATCAGAGAGTCTCCCCAACTAAGTTTTTGTAGATAATTTAATTATCTTTCCAGAGAGTCTGAGAATGCTTAATTTGGAGTTACGTACTGGAAGTTATGATTTTTTTAAGTCGGCTGTCTGTGGTTGGGCAGATTTGGCCGAGGGGAGTTGGGGATTTATTTGAGATAAATTGTTGGGGTAATTGGGGTTGCTGTTATTTTGTATCTAGAAACCCGTTACTGTCATGTTAGTAATTATTAATTAATTATTCAGGAGGAGAGCGGATTCCGGGGGTTTCGCCTTCTGCTCGTTCTTCGTTGTCTCGCGGTTGAGGCAAGTATAACCTTGCTATGTTTAAATCTGTGTGATTTGATGATTTGGATGATATGAGTGATGTTTGAGTTATGTTTGCTTTACTTGTGAATTTCAGTAAAGTTATGAGTTGTTAATGCTATGAATGTTCAGTTTACATTATAGCATTTATTTGAGATGGAATTGATGCATAGTATGTTGAATGCCTTTTTATCTTGTTGATACATTCACATATATGCATCATGCTGAGAAAAATTGTTGAAGTCTTGGTCACATGGTGATCAGCGCCGAGATCCCCACACTTGTAGGAGTGTGGGCAATTGGTCCCTGTACCCGAGGGTACAGGCATGGGTGAGCATTGACGGATGCTCACTCCGCATTACCGGTAAAACGCGAAGAGAGAATGGACTTTTGATCATAATGCATAGCATGAAATTCATATGTAATATGTTTAACTTGAGAGTTAATGTTCATGCTTGCATTTATTTCAGTTATACTTGCTAAGTCGTTGGACTCACCCTTGTTGTTGTTTGTTTATTTTAGGTACCAATGTGAGATCAGCATACATGGGGACTTGAATGGCTAGCTCAGATTCACGTGCACAATTCCTTCATTAATAAATAAAGACAGTCTTTATTAGCTTGCTGGCTGGTTAACTTAATTGGTTCTTTTTATCATTCATCAGTTTAATTGTAATAATGATTAGAACCATTTGTTATCGTTTCCGCTGTTTATTATGGAACTAGAACTGTTTCTGTTTATCCAGCTTGATTAAATAAGCATTGTTTAGTTAAACTGTGTTTAATTATGTTGGATTAAATGTTAGAAGTTTTATTTTTAGCTAGAAGATGGTAGCATTTCAGGCCATTGTTTGGCTGGGGTGTTACAGTTGGTATCAGAGCGGGCTTTAGGTCCGTGGTAATTAAATTATTAAATTGACACACTGGTGCACAGTAGGATGGGATGGGTCAAGCATTGCATTTATGCTTTTGACATGTTGTATTGATGATTTACATTATGAGATAATCTTGTATGCTTATTGATAAACTTGTATGATTATGATTTGCTCCTATGACTATTATGAGTGAGAATAGTCAATGATATGATGTAGATGTTGTGATGTGCTGTCTTGGTATTGCCAGATTATACCATTGGTTGTAGTATGAGGATTAGCAATGTATTACCTCAGGTAACTTAATTGCAGGTGTTGCGGGTGAGTTTCTTAGAAAAGTTATTATTATCCTTAAGTGGATTTCGGCTAATTCTTGGCTTATTGCAGTTAATGAATTTTTTTGAGATTGTGGTTTTTTTGCAATTGAGGGTATGCAATTGGTCTCTACATGTTCCTTGAAGCAGTTATTGTTTCTTTCCGGACTAATGAGATACTTTTGCTACCTGTGCTTATTGTGACTTTTAAGGTTAGTTCCTTCGTGGGAGTTTGTCTTGTTGCGAATCATGGCTCATTGGTTTGCTTGGTGTTTTCTTTTATTAATGCAAATTTTGAGTTGCAAAACTCATTGTTATGTGAAAGCTTTGGATCTATGAATTTCTTTATCTCGAGCGTTGAAGTTTATTGTTCCTCTTCTTTTTGAAAGAGAGTGTTAAAATCCTTTATGTTGTTCTGCTATGCTTAAGTGGAAGGTGGTAATCATATAAACTAATTCATAAGGTTTGAATTATCAAGTTGATATGTTAGCGTAGTGTATAATTAATTAATTTTTTTACTAGTATCCTTGGAAGTGTAGTTGTTTAATTTGATATTGCCTTGTAATAGTTTTTAGAAGAACTATGATTAAGAATTTGTCTACTCATGATAGTAACTCATGGGGTTATTGAAGAGTGTGCAAAAAGAATTAGAATGATTATTATTATGACTGTTTGAATTTCTATCATGTTGGATAAATTGAATTATCTTTGTCTTTAGTAATTAATCTGACCATTTGGAATGATTAAGTAAGGAGGTGTTCGAATATTGCCCTGGTGATATTAACCTTTACTATGTCTTTTATTTAGATAAATTATAAGCATGTAAAATTGCTAGTTTCATCTATCTTTTACAATGCTAAATTGTTGAAATATGTATAAAGAAATAGATGAAGGTTGATGTATTGACTTGTAGAAACTTGTCTTACAAAGCTGGTATTATTGAAGTTTAAAGTCATTTTCGTTCTAATTTCTGAATGTAAGTTAGGATACTGAATCTATGCTCATGATTGTTTTATGATTGTAAAACAGGGATAGGATCATGAATGCTGTTATGATCAAATAATAATTAATTATTGCCAGTAATGATTAGAGTACAATCAATTTATGCTAAGTTAGAGTTGAGCATCAACGAGAATTGAATATATGAAATCTAGTGAGAAATTTATACTAGCATGTTTTGTGGGATTATCATGTTCTAGTATCATCTTGTTAAAGAGCTTTGTTCTATTATGTGACTTATGCACTAGGTTTTCCTAAATCAAGTAGTTGCAATCTTGTTTAGATATTAGAAACATGATGAAGTAATTTCTTATGTTTCTTTTGGAAAAGTTGATGAAAGGATTTGAGGATGTGATGATGCTTGTTTAGAATGTATTATTCTGATATTAGTATGACAGACAGCATGTGGCTGTGATGACAATGTTGAATGCTCATTTAATAAAAAGGATTTGATAACTTCCATGATGCTATTTAAATCAAAAAGTTTTGATAGTAGCGTACGCGATCTGTTGATCTCATGACTTATGTGGTAGCTGACATTGTTTTAAAGCAAAGTGTTGTGTTGAGAGGTTTTATTAGTTCTTAAAGAATTAAGGTGTTGTGGTCTTCAATTCTTTTTGTTGGAATTGTTAAGGTGATACCGTAATCAAAGGAGGTTGTTCTCTTTGTTAAAAGAAAAAAAAATTGATAAAAGTTTTGGAGGATTGAAGTCAAGATGTGCAATCCTTTTGAAGTGTGTTTGACTTCTTATTTTCGCCGCTTAAGGGTTTATTGAGCTCAAATGACAATATTGTATTTTTATTGATTGAGATTTGATGTTTTCTTCTTAAGGAGACATGTGCCTTAAACTGTGGTCTTATCCTTTGTTGTCCAAGATCTTTGTTTTCTTGGTCTTGTGTTTATTGCAGATGGTCTTTGTGCTGAAATTTTTTTCTTCTTTTGCTTCTCCAAGAAAGGGTAAGCGATCGGGTTGCAAAGACCTTTAAGAGGTGTATAGCAACTAGTTGGTGTGGCTATGCGATTGATTTTGGTGAGATTATGGGTGTGTTGGTCAATGATTTGGAAATTCTTGGTTCAAGGAAGTTAAAATTTTTTAAAAGGCGTTGACTTGGGAAATTATTAATATTCCGAGCAGTAATATGCTCTCTTGATTCTTGCTTAAGTTGTGTGTTATGGCAGAGGTCATCTGCAAATTGAGTTGTTCGATGTTGAGGTATGGTCTTTTCCAGTTAGGAAAAGAGAATGATTGTTTTGGTATGACGGGTGATTTCCACTCTTGACTTGCGCAGTGTGGATTCTCCAAAAGTCTATTTGGAGAGTGTGAATGGTTTTGTTGTGAATCCGTTGATTTGGATCGTGGTCCTTCGAAGGAAGGCTGTTTGCTGGTATGCTGCTTGAGAATGCTTTATTATTCTTGTGAATGTGTTGCATTTGTATCAGTTATTGATTGTGCTTCAAGTAATGTTATGAGTGGAAATCTGTGGTCGAATTCTTTAAAAAAGGGGTACAATGTATTATCCCGATTATATTAAATAGAAGGAAAAGTTTTAAGAAGGAGGATGGTATTATCTAGTGGCTTAATAGTTTTGTGAGAACGGCAGGATCTATTGGTCACTCAGAGTCGGCAGAAGAGTTGCTAGTGCTCGGAGTTGACCGGCACGGGTTGTGGACTCGACGGAGTTGATGTGTAGGCCCTCTTAACGAATCAGTCCGAGCGGAGGTGATGTGGGAACTTGAAGTTCAAATGCAGAAGAAGGACCCGAGTACTACGAGGCGGGTGAGAACTCGTAGTTGTTATTCCCTTAGGATGATCTATCCTTGGGATGCTCTTTCTTTTGGTGGTTCTTTCCTTCATTGCTCTTTTCTTCGCTATTCTCTTGTCTGTGGTTTGAAGAGCGAGATTCGAGGACGAATCCTTTTTAGGTGGGGAGAATGTAATATCCCGAACGTCGGTACGGCGTAAGTTTTTAATAAAACGCGGGATCGCCGGTTTTTTTCGGTAAATCGCGGGAAGGGAAAAATATAAATTGTAGAACATTGGAAAAAGAATAAAATATATTAAAAATTATATTTAAATTCAGTTTTAGGTCGCCAGGGGAGTGGGCCAACCACCCATGGGCCAAAGCCCAAGGGGTGGAGGCGCAACCCCCCTCCCCCTCTCATTTAAACCTAGCACCCCTCTCCTCTCCTCTCCTCCCCACACAGCCGCCACCCTCCTCCCCTCTTGGGCGCCTCCCCTCCCCCCTGCTGCTGCCAAGACGGTCCCCCCATTGCTGCCCTTGGAGGAGAAGGAGAAGGAAAAGGAGGAGAAGGAGAAGGAGAAGGGAAGAAAGGAGAAGAAGAAGAGGAGGAAAAATTGGGGAATTTCTTCAGATTGGTAATTTTCCCTCATCCCAAACCCTCTGTTTGTAGGAGTAATTAGGGTTCTTGGCACGGATTATGATGGGGGATTATAGATTAATTGCCCGATTAGGGTTTTCCTGCTGCCTGATAATAGATTGGTTCTCGTAGCGCGGCTGTTTTCATAGTTTTGATCAAGTAAACGAATTTTCCTGCGGGTCTTCCCAAAAGAAAAGTTGTAGAGAATTTCCATATTCATCTCCTGGATTTGTTTCGGATTTTTTGGCCAAGGGATCTGGGAGATACGGAGTCGGGAATACAGCTGTCCATCAGGTGGGCAGATTGTTGCAGTCCGACTGTAATTCGGATTTTAGAATTAGTAGATTAATTTTCTGGATAGGACCGTAATTGTCAAAGTTGTAGATAAAGCAGATTTCTAGTCGGTGTAAAATTTCCAGAATTTTTAGATCTCTATACTGTTGTGGGGACGCGATTTGGTTTCGTGGTCCAGTCTGCCAGATCAGAAAGTTTTCTCTGATTAGGGCATTAAATTACATATAGTTCTGATCCGAATAAAAATAGGAGTTCTACATGAAAATTGTAGGTTTTTAAGTCATGTTTCCAGAGAGGTATCGTTTGCTATATTGGGCTTAGTATTTTTAAAGATACAAAATTGTGAAGCAGCGCTGCTGCAGAAGGGTTCTTACCGTTTTGCTGAGCGGAGAGGAGTTTGTGGGGTTCGGGGTTTAGCGATGTTTTTAATTATTTTTGTTGTGTTTGTATGCAGTGGTTTGGTGCTTAGAGATGTCTTTTGGACAGGAGGTCTTGTCCCTGGGCGTTCTTGATTGTTGTGCTTCGCTTCGTCGGTTTGAGGCAAGTGATTGTAGCGGTGGTTGCTACCGTTAACTTGTTATTCCTTCTACTTGCAATTCTACATTATTATTGATCAATTGATATGCTGATAGTTTTGCTGGTAGACTTGTGTAATCCCTGTTAGTCTTCTAGATGAATAATTAGCCGAATTAGAATTCGCCGCTTTTTCCGGGCTGGGATAGAAATTGTTAGTCGGCAGTTTTGGGTTAGATCCGTTAGGATTCAGGTCTGGACCTCCTTCTGGAAAATTGTAGAGGGTTTGATTATCTTTCCAGGGAGTATAAGAACACGTTAGTTGGATCTGTGTAGCGAAAGTTATGAATTTTCTAGTGCTACTGTTCTACAGATCGGGGTAGTTCTGGACAGTCTTTAGTAGATCGGTTTGTGCGACGGCAATAGTGGCGATTCAGGAGTCCTTCAAATTGGGAAAGTTGTAGATAAGTTTCTTAGCTTTCCAGGGAGGTAAAGAAGTCCGGATTCCAGGTTTCTGCGTGGAAGTTATGACTGTTTTAGTGCGCTGTCCAGAGAGTCCGATGTGATTATTGATGCTTTAGAAAATGGTTTGGATCGGCTAGTTAATGACAGAATCAGAGAGTCTCCCCAACTAAGTTTGTGTAGATACTTTAATTATCTTTCCAGAGAGTCTGAGAACGCTTAATTTGGAGTTACGTACTGGAAGTTATGATTTTTTTAACTCGGCTGTCTGTGGTTGGGCAGATTTGGCCGAGGGAAGTTGGGGATTTATTTGAGATAAATTGTTGGGGTAATTGGGGTTGCTGTTATTTTGTATCTAGAAACCCGTTACTGTCATGTTAGTAATTATTAATTAATTATTCAGGAGGAGAGCGGATTGCGGGGGTTTCGCCTTCTGCTCGTTCTTCGTTGTCTCGCGGTTGAGGCAAGTATAACCTTGCTATGTTTAAATCTGTGTGATTTGATGATTTGGATGATATGAGTGATGTTTGAGTTATGTTTGCTTTACTTGTGAATTTCAGTAAAGTTATGAGTTGTTAATGCTATGAATGTTCAGTTTACATTATAGCATTTATTTGAGATGGAATTGATGCATAGTATGTTGAATGCCTTTTTATCTTGTTGATACATTCACATATATGCATCATGCTGAGAAAAATTGTTGAAGTCTTGGTCACATGGTGATCAAGCGTCGAGATCCCCACACTTGTAGGAGTGTGGGCAATTGGTCCCTGTACCCGAGGGTACAGGCATGGGTGAGCATTGACGGATGCTCACTCCGCATTACCGGTAAAACGCGAAGAGAGAATGGACTTTTGATCATAATGCATAGCATGAAATTCATATGTAATATGTTTAACTTGAGAGTTAATGTTCATGCTTGCATTTATTTCAGTTATACTTGCTGAGTCGTTGGACTCACCCTTGTTGTTGTTTGTTTATTTTAGGTACCAATGTGAGATCAGCATACATGGGGACTTGAATGGCTAGCTCAGATTCATGTGCACAATTCCTTCATTAATAAATAAAGACAGTCTTTATTAGCTTGCTGGCTGGTTAACTTAATTGGTTCTTTTTATCATTCATCAGTTTAATTGTAATAATGATTAGAACCATTTGTTATCGTTTCCGCTGTTTATTATGGAACTAGAACTGTTTCTGTTTATCCAGCTTGATTAAATAAGCATTGTTTAGTTAAACTGTGTTTAATTATGTTGGATTAAATGTTAGAAGTTTTATTTTTAGCTAGAAGATGGTAGCATTTCAGGCCATTGTTACTAAAGGATATAGTATAAGCGGAAGCGTAAACAACTAAGGGAAACAGAATAATAACAATTCAATAATCATAATCAACTATAACATAATATCCAAATGAACGATACACAAATTTAATATTACTAAGAAGAAACATTTGACAAAAGATAGCACACTCTACCGTTCCCAATGCATGCTCAAAGTTCACCTGTAGGGAGGGGGAAACAAGGGTGAGATAAAAATCTCAGCAAGCAAACTGTTTAACAGGCTATTGAAACTACAAATAATTATACATCATCATTTATAATTCCATACAACTACAACCACAATTCATGTCCATAATTATTAATCACCATTAACTTCCATGAATCATACCTCTTCAATTTCAGATTTAATTAGCATATGAATGCAGTCATGTTATCCACAATTAAATACAAATGAAACATTTAATCTTCCACAACTACAATAGACTAATCATCAACATTTAATCTTCCACAAATAACAATGTTATAACCTCAACTTCAAATCACCATCAAAGACAATAAAACATATGTATGATCATCTCACTACTTTATTAATTCTCCCATCCACAAATACTATCAACAATTAATACAAGTGAAAAGAATCTCATGCCACAACCACAACTCTTACCATACACAAGGGACGAATCCCAAACCACGACCACATCCACAATCTTCATACCACAAATAGCTCACATGAGCCAATTCCACATTACAACAAGAAAGTTGTATATTCCACAAAATAACATCACCACAATATGTTGCATATGTATGCAAATGATCATTCCACAATGCAATGCATATGAATGCTTCATGCTATGCTCCACATCACTCTTGCCAGGGCAGGAATTGTAGTTCATCGTATTACAGCAATATACGATGCTTCCGCGGGCGAAGAGGTGCATTGTATTACGGTAATATACGATGATGTACCGGTACGGTCGCGACTAAGTGCGGCGACATCCACATATGCAAATGACATGATATGACATGAAAGATATGATAATTCATTAATCACATTAATTCATCAACAAGTAGCATTATCATGCTCTCAACATATCCACATCCACCAAATGTTATTTTCATGTCCGCATTATAACATTAAGCAAGAATTCCACATGTCTACTAGCATAATATCAACATACCAATGGATAAAAATTTGCTATCATCTCCACAATTAACATATCATGCAATCATAGCATCATGTATCAAATTAAGATAATAATGTAGATTGCAAGTAGAAGGAATAACAAGTTAAACGGTAGCAACCACCGCTACGTTCACTTGCCTCAATCCGACGAAGCGAAGTACAACAGAGATCAAGAGCGCTTAGGGACAAGACCACCTGTCCATAAGACAACTCTCAGCACACAATCACAACATACAAGCACGACATAAATATATAAAACATCGCTAGAAACCCGAACCCGCACAAACTCCTCTCCGCTCCACAATTCAATAAATTTCTCTCCGCAGCAGCGCTACTTCACAATTTCGTATCTTTAAAATTATAGATCGAAAAACATAAAATGACACCTATTTTTATTTTAATCATAGCTAGGAGTAATTTAGTGCCCAAAACAGATGAAGAACTCAGTTTTGGCAGATTGGGCAGCAGTATTAAAACGCGTACGAATAACAGCACAGAGGTCTACAAATTATGAAATTTATACAGAAGCTAGATATCTAAATTATCTACAACTTTCTCAACTATGGCCATAACCAGAAAATGCGTTTACTATTTTTAAACTCCGGATTACCGTCGGACTGTACCAATCTATCCGCCTGACAGACAGCAGTATTACCGACTCCGTATCTCCCTGATCCCTTGGTAGAACAATTTGACAAAAATACAGGAGATACATATGGAAGTACTCTACAACTTTCCTTTTGGGAAGACCCGAAGAACAATTCGTTTTCTATATCAAAACTGCACGAAAATCCATGATGCGCGAATCAATCTAAAAACAGTCATCGTCTAATCTCTAATCGGGCAATTGATCTATTAACTATCATCAAATTCCGTGCCAAGAACCCTAATTATTCCATAAAACAGAGGATTTGGGATGGGGGAAAATTACCACGATGAAGAATTTCCACACTTTTTTCCTCCTCGTCTTCTTCTTCTTCTTTCTCCTCTTCTTCTCCTTCCTTCTTCTCCTTCTCCTCCAATGGATGGCAGCTTGTGGTGGGGGTGATGGAGGTGGGTGGGGGTGGCTGCGCCCAAGGTGGAGAAAAAGGGGAGCGGGGCCAAGGGAGGGGGTTTATAAAGGGGTGCTAGGGTTTGGGAGGGGGTACGGGCCCCCATTTGGGCTGGCTGGCCCACCCCTCCGGACAGCCCAAAATATCTAAATTAATTATTTTAATTAATTTATTTATTTATTTACTTATTTTATTTTTTTTTACACTATTCCACAATTTATACTTTTTCCTTCCCGCGATTTACCGAAAAACTGGTGACTCCATGATTATTTTAAAACTTACACCGAAACGACGATCAGGATATTACAGGTCTTGTCTTGTGGGTAAAGCCATACAACCTCTGCAGAGTGTATAATCTATCCTGAATAGCGGTGCCCATACTCATGGGCTAGCTGAGTAAAGTTTTTCACGGATTAAACTTTTTTTTTAAAATGATTTATGAAAACCTTATTCATAAACGTAATCCATGAGAGATTAAAAAGTGTATGGATGGATGGAATCCATATGAGATCTTTTTAGGAAAGATGGTCCAGGTGGGACACCCGTGGATAGATTGGTGTGGGGGATTAACCTGCACTAACGGTATCTATTATTATTACAATGTTGTTTTTACCAACTGTATTAAATTCAGTAATTTCAATCTATTTATTGTATTTCTTAAATGTTGTTTTATGCTCAAATAACACTATATGCTTTCACTTGTCAGTCTTGCATTCTTGTGTAACTTGTCGAGTACATTTTATGTGCTCACCTTGCTTAATTTTGTTGCTAGAGAACAGCTTCGACTTCAGTGAGGATCAGGATGAGTAGGTTGCGTCTTACTGTTGTTTGCCTGTGGGAAGCCTTGTTGGGTTTCTTCCGCTTTGGCTTTTCCTTCAGCTGGTTATATTTAAATTTTGGCTTATGTGCCGTGGATATAAACTTTGGCCATCAGGCCTATAATCAGTTAAATAAAGTTTGTCATTGTACTTGATATGTATCCCTGTTGTCACTTTGTGCACTAGCTAATCCTGGATTAGTGCGATTAACACAGAGGGTTTTGGAGTCATTACTCTGGGATCCGACAGAGCCATACCTAGATAAGCACCTCTGTAAGGTACTCGGTGGACGCCGCACTGAAGGGTGTGCTAAAAATAGTGTACTCCAGTGCATAGGTGAAGTGACCACGCTGCATTATCACCGATAGGTTGTGCAAAAATGTGCCCTTATCGAATGCACTAGTCTGATATTGCGATAGCCAATGGGTAGGCACCTGCAAATTTTTAAGCGAAGTGGGGTTAGTGATCATTTTTACCAAGTAAAATGAGAGGCTAGGATGAGAAATGACGCCAGGAAAATAAAAGGGTGTAGCAATATGTTGCAATAATGTTTCCACAATATTTTACTAGTTTGTAAGGATCTGTTTTAGTGAATAAAATGTTGTCAAAACCTTTTATTTTTAGAAGGACACTTTTCTTTCTAGCAAAAGCTCAAAAGTATTCCAACATTAATTTATTTCTAGCACAAAGAGCTTATACTTGCATTTGTGGGTTGTTACATTAATTAGTGTAGCTTCATGTAATGATTTTGAGTGTAAATTTCCCTACGTCACTTTCTGGAATATTTTTCTTCAGATTCCAATTTTAATTCTATTCGAGATTCATCAATTGTATATTTTTTCGCATGGTAGTGTTCGTAAACTTTCTTCTAGAGAAACATCAGTCCAAAGCCAGGAAACGAAATTCCAGCAAAATACAATAAAAAAGTTTAAAATTTTACACATTTTCCAACATACTAAGTTTTAGGACGTTACAACCAATGCAGCATTTTGAACAGTTTCCCATGATTTTCTGATATTTTTCCAGGATAGTGCCAAATAATTTTAAAAAGACGGGGTGGTACATTGTATCTGTGGTGATACCAAAATACTAGCAGTGAAGGACTGTGGATGGAAAGGAAACAGCTATGGACTGCATGCATTCTGTGATTGCAGCACAACCATAGGAGAAAGGGTCAATGAACCTCGCTCCCTGAAGGAGGTTTCTGCTAATAGTAACAACACATGTTGTATGGCTAGAATAGAAGAACTTGCTCTATATTAATTGGTCAAAGTCCAACGCGTCCATTGGCGTAAAGATGTGGAGCATGACTAAATCCATCCATTTCAATTGCGGTGCCCGCACAGGCCGAGTCACAGAGATCATGGATGTTCTCCTCGTTGTGTTTATCCTCGCCGCCTTCACCACATCCACGTGTGCAGCTACCAACACAAAGCCACCATCAGTTGTGCATTCCAGCGACCATCCGCCGCAATGAGTTCCTCCATGCTCATTGCAACACCGTGGGGAGGTATATTCAACCATCGCTATAACTCTCCTCCCACATGCAGACTCCTTCTACGGTAGTGATGTCAAGCTTGCCCACACTGCCACCGCCATCCTGGTTGGCCGGCTCCATGCCTCGGTAATAGAGATGCGCCACGCCAACAGCACGGGCAAAGACCCGATGATTGGTCGGCGAAACGGGTGCCTTCAGTTGTTCGAAGAAGCCACCGATGGCGATAGAGAGGCGTTGGCCAGCCTCCGCCGCCTTGAGGCTACGAGAAACGGTGAGAAGCTGAGCGGGCGGGACCTAGAGGATGTAAAGAATTGGATCGATAAGGTGCAAATGAAGTTCGGCGAGTGCTATATGGATCTGGATGCGATTGAGGCGGAGCTACCTATGACGCTCAAAGTGCAAGATGACATGTATGTCGCAATCCCTCTCTTCAAAGCCATACTAAGGTGAACAAACACTGCCACTTCGGCCGACTGGTTTTCGTATTCTTGTTGCCCAGAATGCATTTTTTCCAACTTGTGTCAAGGAAATTAAGCCATGTATGTTTTATTTTGGCATTTATGATTCATGTAATTTGTAAGCAACTATGCTTAATGTCGCTTTGCATATTATGATCTTATTATTTTATCTCACCCTAAATATATATGGATGCGTAGAACAAGCGATGAGATCACACCTTGGCAGCAGAGTGTGTCTGTTTGTTACCAAAATTCACATATATTTGCATATAACTATTTAGGCCCAAGAAAAAACCTGCTAATGGCTAATCAATATGCATGATTTTAATAGCTCCACCTTTAGTAACCAAGCATGGTGATAGCCTAATCTTACCAGGAGGAATGATATAACAGAAAACTGAAGGTTACCCACAAAAAATTGTCATGCATTCAACAAAAATCAGTTAAATAGTATCCAGTTCATCATGTCTATCAAGAGTCCCAAATGTGATCAATTCATGAACCTGTAGGATAACATTATTTATGATTATTAACCTATGCAGACTGGTCTTCAAATGTACTTCTCATTTTTTTCCAATTTTAAACAGAGTTGACAATTGCTCCATAACTGAAGACTGGCACATTCTTTTGTACTATCAGAGAGACATCAACTGATAATGTGGCAGATCTCCTATGGTAGAAGGCAATGACTCTTAGACTTCGCTCATGCAAACCACAATAACTGAACCTTCTCATGTTAATGTTCTGCACTAATATATATTTGCAGGTTGCTACAACTGAAGCAAAGACACAAGCTGGCGTCGCCTTTAGTCTTGGCCGTAAATGAACAATTCAATATGGTATTCCATTAGTCATACAAAACAGAAGAGATATATCCTAATTGTGACATGATTTTGTTTTGGTATTCTCATTTGGTAGATGCATGATAAATATATAAACCAATTCTTTTTTTGATAATGGAGAATATGAATGTGTCTACATATAACTATGCTATAAGAATAATGAGATAATAGCGCGCACTGTTGATATATCCGTAGCTTACATCTAAACCAAAACTTAGTTAATTACATCTAAAACAAAACATAGTTTGTGTGCAAAACTGACAACTGTGCAGTAGATAGGGCAACCAAGTAATTCTCAAACTACTGAACCGACGCCAACAAATATGAGTCAAATCCAAAATTAGCCAGCAATATAACATACAATGTTAGTAACTCGTTAGCATGAGAAGATATGTATGTGATTCAATCTAGATCCATCTCACACAACAAAACTATGCAAGTAATACTAACAAATAATCGATGCTAGTTCCTGTCATAATATAAGGTAATACAAACAAATAATCGATGCTAGTTCCTGTCATAATATAAGGTAATACAAACAAATAATCGATGCTAGTTCCTGTCATAATGTAAGCACTACCACATACCAGGCTTCATTGATTAAGATATGGCATTATAAAAAAGCATGCCTAACTGGAAAGATATGAGATTGACTGAATATGGTTGAACAACCAGTGAGATCCTCCATCATGATTACATAAAACCCATGAACAAGCACACATTACCTATCGTGATAGCTGCTGGTGGTACAAAGCTCTGGCGGTTTCTTTTGTCATAGGAGACACATGGCCAACACTCAATAGCCAATCCTGCATGTCTTGCTTAGACCCCATCTCTTCATCATTGGAATTCGATTGAGTAGATGAGTTCATCAACAGCTTTTGCCTCATTTTCTCTGCTAACTCCATCATTTCCTTGGCTTTGCTCTAGATAGAAAGGATGTCCACGAAATTACAAAACAAAAAAATCAGTTGCGATTTAGAGCATGGTGATCCAATCTCGGATGATTGTACTCCATTACAAGCACTAAATGATGACATGATCACAAGCAATAAGCAGCAACGAGGAACAAACCATGAGAGCGTTGAGATCCTGGAAGGCATCCTGCAAGTTTTACCCCTCGCTCTCCCACGCCTCCTGTTCCATCTGCAGTATCCGCGACACCCCAACCACGGGCATCCTGATCGCAAGATCCTCCTCCGCCGGGAGCCCCTCCACCACTGAGGCGCCGCTCGCGGGAGCGACCGCGGGGGCCACCTTGCAGGCCCTCGCGCGCATGGCCTCGAGCAGCCTCCTGTAGAACACATCCAGTCCGCCTTGCAGGTGACAACGATGGCGACGACCTCCGATCACGAGGGGGGCAGGGAGATCTGCAAGCGGATGCGCGGGCGGTGCGACGAGATGGGGGACAACGAGGAGGATGAGAAGAGGGAGCAGCAGGTTGTGGCTGTACTGCGGTGTGGAGGTAGGTTGAAATCAAAATGCGTAACATATCCACGAAATCTTGCTTATGAAAGGCCTAACAAATTTGCGTAAGTCAAGAAGTGGATTAGGAAGAATTCATAGCATATCAAAATGTCCAATTTTGAAATAGGCGTATAGCCTTTTTCGGAAGACTGTTTTGTGGTACACGTATTTGCACATAATTTGGATCTTTGGATCGTTATTCTTCCACATGTAATTACCTTAAAATAAAATATATGTTTCTACATATATATCTGTGGTGGTGCCCGTGGAAATCATCCTCTTGAGAGGTGGTTGTCACTCGACTCAAGCATCGGTATTTAGAAGCTGAGGGTAAAGTCCATGCATTCGGCCTCACGGACGCGACGCATCCTCAAGATCTGCCCTCTCCTAGAGTAGCTCCACACCTTGGAACTTCCTGCTCTGGGAGATCACCGGATCCGGAGCTGTGAGCAAAGTGCGGCAGGATCAAGGATCAGGACCTTCCAAATGATCACGACTATATGGTAGGAGCGATGACGACTTGTGCCGCCCAGGGTGCCTTTCCAGGCAGTGGTGTAGCTAGAAATGGATTCGCACGTGCGGAGCTAATCAAGATGTTTATCAGTGGTATTGTATTACTTGCCACAACAGAATGGTAAAAAAAACTTTGCCTCAGCTTCGTAAATTTACACGGCTGCTGGGTCTGCAACGTATGATGGCCGCATGCACCCGTTCCCTCGCATACACATCCATCTAATGCGTACATTCATTGTTTGCATGCATTACATGGGTAGAGTTAAAGCCAGATTTAGCACCGTTACGTACTATACTTATAAAAGTAGCTGTATGCGCATTGTATTTGCAAAAATGGCACTTTTGCCATCTAGTGGGCGGGCAGCAGCGCCGGAGAGGCAACACACGGCGAGGCCACCGACGGTAGGCGCCTGTCGCCCTTGGCCAAACGACAAGTAGCCTATCGGCCGGTGGAGAGACGGCAGGCAAGCCTGCCATCTAGTGAGGGGCGATAGATGATTAAGCCGGTTAATTAGCCGACTTAATTACCTGTCCTAATTTTTTCCTGTTGAAAAATAATTTGGCCAAAAAAGAAATCCTATTTCTGACGGCACAATCTTCGTTTTTTAGTACAAAAATAATTCTAGAAAAACTGATTTATTCTTTTTTCCCTCTTTTCAAACTTCTAAAAGTCCGTTCCCTTTCATCTTAGGTCCGATTGGACCTGTTCAAATTTCTAAATTCCTCTAAAATCCTAATCTACCAATTTGTATACTCTTTTTGAATATTTGGAGTTTATTTTAATTTATTTGATTTTTATTTGAGTTTAGTAGGCTATTTTCATGTGTAGACTACGATGATTCTGAGAAATTCTTCGATGACAAGTCTCACCAATTCGTGAAGCAAGGCAAGTTACACTCTTTGATCATGTTGATCCTATTTTGCAAATAATATTATGTTATTTTAAATTATTTTGTATGCATAATTTTATTCAACGTATTTCAATTCAGTTTTAAACATAGTTACTACCTACTTGTTAATGCCTCCTTCGATGTTGATTCCCAAATACCCTATCACTCTAGAATAAAACTCTGGTTAGTATACTTATATGGACTTGAGAATTTTGTGTCAAATGCTTAGACATAAATTTTGTTTTGGGACACCTGTTTCGCATAAAATGATTAGCTTTTGAAATGTACTCTTGACTTCGATAAGTCAAGAAAGTTTATAAATTATTTCAAAATAAAAATATAAAAATTGGCTTAGACTTAGGCAAATGGTTAGCTGGTGGGTGCTTGCTAGCATGCATTATTGTTTGGTGACACAGTGTTGATTGCCATGCACAAGGGGTATGTGGTTGGAGCCTAAGTCAGTTAAGGATCAGTCAGTGAGCTACTGCTATAAAGCCTTTTTCGTACCACCACAAGGCTGGTATGGTATAGTCCTGGCTGATTAATTTGCAGGTCCCAACCTGAGTCTCGCTGTATGTTGAAAGTGAGCGTGGCGTAGGCAATGTGAAGTCCTACCCGGCTCAAGAGGGGGTCCCGGTCTGGTGGATTCCTTACTGGGGTGAAACCTTAGTGTTGGCTTGGCCAGGCTGAATGCTTTGCATTGTAAAGGCCTTGTCATGATCTCTTTGCCACACAACTAAGGAAGTGTGTTAATTGCGTGGCAATATGAGATGGTCATGTCTTGTGGGTAAAGCTATACAACCTCTCTAGAGTGTATAATCTATCCTAGATAGCCCTGCCCATAGTCATGGGCAAGTTGAGTAAAGTTTTTCATGGATTAAAGTTTGTTTTTTAAAATGCTTTTTGAAAACCTTATTGATGGATGGAATCCATGAGAGATTAAAAAGTGTATGGATGGAAGGAATCCATATGAGATCTTTTTGAGAAAGATGGTCCGGGTGGGACACCCGTGGACATGTTGGTGTGGGGGATGGACCTGCACTAACGGTATCTATTATTATTACAATGTTTTTTTATCTACTTGTAATATCCCGGGAGAGATTCGACAATTAGCCAATTAAATAAAGAGAGGGACCTCAAAGGAGAAAGTAAAAATATCATTTTTGAGGGGTTTTCTGAAATTTTAGGACAACCTGGGCCTGGGCTTTGGCCCAGGTGGGAATTTTTGGCCCAAGAGGGGAAGGGGAGGCGCCACCAACCCTAGCTGCCTCCCCCTCTCCCCCCATTGCAGCTGCCACCCACCTCCCTTGCGCCTCCCCCTCCTCTCCTTGCCATGTGCAGCACCACCTCCTCCCCTCTCCTCCATTACTCTTCTCCATTGCCGGTGAAGAAGTCCCCTTTTGCTGCCGATCGAGTAGAGGAAGGAGAACAAGCGCGGCAAGGCGATTGGATCCGGAGGAAGGGAAGGAGAAGGAAAAAAAGAAAAGAAGAGGTGGAATTCGTGGGGAGTTCATCGTGTTCATCATGTTCTACAACGATTCGTCAAGAGTAATTCCCATTTTCCCAATTAGATGTATATTTTGATCTTGATAGCAATTTTCGTACATCTGGACAGCTAGAACAGTACGACATAGATGTCAGTTTTGGGAAAGTTCCGTGGGGAATCAGGTCTGTACCCCTCCTAGAGAATTGTAGAGGATGCAATTATCTTTCTATGAAGTCCTAGAACGCATCAATCGAACTTGCGTAGCAAAAGTTATGATTTTTACAAGTAGACTGTTTTGTATCTCGGAGGGTTTCCCGACGGGTTTCGGTAGATCGATTTTAGAAATTAGTAAACGGGAGAATCAGAGGATCTTCATATTAGTAAAGTTGTAGATATATTTCTTATCTTTCCAAAAAGGTCAAGAAGTCCAAATTCCGACTTTCGGGGTGGAAGTTACGGCGTTTTTAGTGCGCTGTCCAGAGACAAATACAGATTGAGGAAAACTGGTTGGATCGGGTAGAAGATGGCCGAATATGGAAGGCTCCCCAAATAGGTTTAGTTAGATAATTTAATTATCTTTCTAGAGAATCTAAGTACGTCTCATTTAGACCTCTGTATCAAAAGTTACGAATTTTTAAAGATGACAGTCCGTGGAAGGCAGAGGATGGCCGAGAGGAAATTGGGGATTTAAGTTAGACAAATGGGTTGGTCTAGTTTGGGGGTGTTGTTATTATTATTTAAAGACCGTTGCTGTTGTCTTAGAAGATTTTTATAATTATTTTTCAGGAGGAGGACGGGTTCCAGGGGCTGCACCTTCTACTCGTCCTCCGTTTTCTCGCGGTTAAGGCAAGTATAATGATGGTCTATGATTGATGGTGTGGATAATTGATGTTTGATGAATTGTTGATGTTTGCTGAATTGATGATATGTGATCTAAGTTGTGAGTATATGTGTTCATGATATGATAATGATATGTTGATATCGTTTATGGACGATTGCATTTGAAAGTGATTATGAGAATTTATGATGCATGGATACGGTGAATGCAAATTTTATTTTATTGAGACATTCACATATATGTATCATGCCGATATATTTGAAGTCTTGGTCACGAGATGACCAAGCGCCGAGGTCCCCGTCATGTTGATGTCATGACGGGCTAAAGGTCCCCATACTTGTGGAGTATGGGCAATTGGTCCCTGTACCAGATGGTACAGGCATGGGTGTGCATTGACGGATGCACACTCCGCATTACCGGTAAAATGCGAAAGAGAAGCGATAAAGA
Organism: Bonia amplexicaulis; assembly: GCA_036346245.1. Classification (NCBI taxonomy): domain Eukaryota; kingdom Viridiplantae; phylum Streptophyta; class Magnoliopsida; order Poales; family Poaceae; genus Bonia; species Bonia amplexicaulis. Next base: position 19,233 of record JAYGGG010000375.1, on the reverse strand, counting down.
GATTTTTGATCATATTGCATAGCATGGTTCATTATGTGATTGGTGAATAAATTTGTGAGATGATGTTCATGATTGTTCTTGTTACTACTTATTATATTTGCTGAGTCTTTGTACTCACTCTTGCTGTCGTTGTTGTTTGTTGATTGTTTTAGGTACTTTCATGAGGACAGATTGCATGGGGATAAAGAAGGATTAGCGTTGTTGCACTTGCACGAATTATCCATCATAGAAGAAATAGAGAACTTTCGATATTAATTATTCTTTGGCTAAAGTAGTATTTGTTTTATGACTACTAGGTCTAAAATGTAATAAAGGTTTAGAACTTTTATATTACTTCCGCGCTTTGGTTAGTTTGATAGTAGTTTTGGTTATTACCGATTACCATGCTTATGGTTATTTATACCTCTTGATTATAATTGTTAGAACTCAGATTTAGTTAATAAACAAAGGAGACTCTGCCGAAATTTGGTAGAATGCAACCAGTTAGATTTATTATTTGGTTAGTTTAGTAGCATTTCAGGCCAATGTTTGGCTAGGGTGTTACACTACTGTATTAAATTCAGTAATTTCAATCTATTTACTGTATTTCTTAAATGTTGTTTTATGCTCAAATAACACTATATGCTTTCACTTTGTCAGCCTTACATTATTGTGTATTTTCTTGTGTAACTTGTGGAGTACATTTTATGTGCTCACCTTGCTTAATGTTGTTGCTAGAGAACAGCTTCGACTTCAGTGAGGATTAAAATGAGCAGGTTTCTTGTAACATTAATTATTATATTATTAATTATTATTTTCTAAACATTTATAAAGTTTCTAGTATTTTCTGAAAAAGTAATCCGAAATTTAAATCCGGATTTATCTCAGGTCGACACGTGTCGCAACGGATTTAATCCATCTCTCTCCACGATTTAATCTCAGCCATCCACCACAACTTACCCCTTCACTTAAATCCAACGGCCGAGATCTATCCACTTACCACGTGTCATTAATCCGACGGCCCGTACCCCTTCATCCCCTTCTCTCTCACCGACGCGTGGGCCCCACCTGTCATATGCTTCTTCCACCTCTCCTTCTTCCTCCTCTTGCTCTCTCTCTCCTCCACCATTAATGCCGAAAATGGAGCTTCTAAATCCGCTTTAACTCCCATTTGATTGCACATTTGAATGCCCTAATCACCCCTCTTTAACCACCGGTCGTTTCCGCCCTTTTCGCCCCTCTAAAACCGCCGGCCGCCCCCTTCCCCCATTTACTCCGGCGAGCCCGCCTCTCCCTCCCAATAAAAAACCCCTCGGGGAAGCCTCCCTCCGCATCCCCTCTCCTCGCCGCCCTACTCCCCACCTCGGCCGAAGCTCCCTCCCGCCGGAGCCGCCGCCCCGAGAGCCGCCCCTCTTTATCCTTTTATTTTTAGAAGGACACTTTTCTTTCTAACGAAAGCTCAAAAGTATTCCAACATTAATTTATTTCTAGCATAAAGAGCTTATACTTGCATTTGTGGGTTGTTACATTAATTAGTGTAGTTTCAAGTAAACATTTTGAGTGTAAATTTCCGTACATCACTTTCTGGACTATTTTTTTCATATTCCAATTTTAATTCTATTCGGGCTTCATCAATTGTATATTTTTTCGCATGGTAGTGTTCATAAATTTTCTTCTAGAGAAACATCAGTCCAAAGCCAGGAAACTAAATTCCAGCAAAATACAATAAAAAAGTTTTAATTTTTACACATTTTCCAACATACTAAGTTTTAGGACGTTACAACCAATACAGCATTTTGAACAGTTTCCCATGATTTTCTGACATTTTTCCAAGATAGTGCTAAATAATTTTGAAAAGAGGGGGTAGTACATTGTATCAGTGATGATACCAAAATACTAGCAGTGAAGGACTGTGGATGGAAAGGAAACAGCTATGGACTGCATGCATTCCGTGATTGCAGCACAACCATAGGAGAAAGGGTCAATGAACCTCGCTCCCTGAAGGAGGTTTCTGCTATTAATAACAACACATGTGTTAGAACCACTGCTATAACTCTCTCCTCCCACATGCAGACTCCTTCTACGGTAGTGATGGGATTAGGATGTATATTCTGATGATTCGACAGGTTTGCTGATGTTATTATGGTTTCATGTGTGGAGCGGTGCTATTTGACGTGTTTCTTGTCTGTGTTGACTGCATGACGTCGAGGCGGAGTCGTGGTGAGACACGAGGTGACCGGACTAGACACAGGCGGTGTCGAGGTCAGAACGGTCGGATGTGTCGAAGACGGCGGAGATTCGATGTGGTTGCGAGTCATGGACGACAAGGAGCGTGGAAGCTTCCCGAAAGGTGCCGGAGGGGCGAAATGGTGATTTCGTGAGGCTACACAAGTGGGAGCGGGCTCCGTTAGGGTTTAGCCAGCATAACGGGTTGGAGACCCGTTAGCTAAGGCTATAAATAGGTGTTGGGGGCTGCATACCCCTTTGAGGAACACAAAGGATTTTAAAGGTTTTAGAGCTTATTCATCCCTTTGTGTGTGTGTGTTCGTCCCAAGAAGCATGTGAGGCTCTTGGTGTTTTTGAGGATTGAGAGGGAGAGAATGGGTGTTAGAGTTTCATGGTTGTTTCTCTCCATGTCTATGTGAGATGGTTAGTGAGATTGTGTTTGCACGTGTTATCTATTGTCTCTCTTATCAAGTATTGTTGTTTGGTCCATCTTCTTTAGGTTCTGTTATTTCCATATTTTAGTGTGTTCGGCTGACTGGGTTGGAGTCTTTTTGCTGATTATTTAGAGAAAGTTAACTGAGAAGAAGCTCTTCAGGTTGATCTTTCCGTTGCTCTATTTCTTCCTCTCAGTGATTACCATTTTCGGCCAAGGGTTTGATGCTTTTCGGCAAGAACAAATCAGTGAAGCAATCCTTTGATTTTCAAGAGATCTTTTAGTTTTGAGCCTCTGTCTTCATCTGTGTTCCGCTGCAGTTGTTCTCTGCTGACTTGTTCACCCGAGACAAGAACTCAAAAATGAGCCAAGTATTGTCTATTTGCTGTTTTCGGCTGATCTGCAGTGTTCAGTCCAGTTGCAGATTTCAGTCCAGCCTTCTGGTTTCAGTTTTATCTTGACAATACCAGCAGCTTGTCCCATTTCAGGTTGTTTTTGTCGGCATTTTCTCTGCTAATCAATAGCAGTCTGCTATCTGTCCACTCTCTACTTCCGATTGCATTTCTCTAGAGCTAATTTCCTTCTTTTGCTGCAGTCTCCAACCTATTCTTTTCTATGGCCCTTTTTGCTTTTCTTTTTGCTTTCTTTTTCTGTTGGATTTCAGAAAAGAATCTCTGGTTAATTCGGCTTTTGTGTTGTTTGTTTCCAACTGAAAAGTAATTATTGTTTCCATCTTCTTTCTGTTGCTTTCCCGTTTGCTTTCTTTCAATCTTTTTTCTCAGATTGTCGTAGTCTCTTTGGCTGCAGTTTCTGCATATCTTCTTGTGTTCCTTTTAGTTCAAAAACTGCAGCCTGTTCAGTCTATTTGCCGTAGCTTTGTGGCTTTCGGTTTACTCCTTTTGCTGCTGCATGCTTTCGGTTGCTTTTCTTTTTATTCTTTTGCTAATCTTTGACCATTTTGCATGCAGATCAAACGACATTATTTTCAGCTGGAATTTTTACTGAATACTCTCTGATTTATGCTGAATTTTTTAGTATCGCATGCGTTCCAGTTTTCAGCAGAATTAATTTTTACGAATCCTCAGCGGCGATTTTCAAGAGAACGACATTCACCCCCCGCTCTGTCGCCATTTCGGTCCTACAAAGATTGCAACTACTTAATCTAGGAAAATCTAGTGCACAAGCCACATAATAGAACAAAGCTCTTAAACTAGCTGATACTAGAACATGACAATCTCACAAAATATGATAGTATAAATCTCTTACTAAATTTTATATATTCAATTCTTATTGATGCTCAACTCTAATTTAGCATAAATTGATTGTACTCTAGTCATTACTGGCAATAATTGATTATTATTGTATCACAACAACTGTAATACCCTGATCGTCGTTACGACATAAGATTTTAAATCAATCGCGGAATCGCCGGTTTTTCGGTAAATCGCGGGAAGGGAAAAATATAAGTTGTAGAACTTTGGAAAAGGAATAAAATATATTAAAAATTATATTTAAATTCAGTTTTGGGTCGCCAGGGGAGTGGGCCAACCACCCATGGGAAAAAGCCCAAGGGGGGAGACGCCACCCCCCCATTGGCCGCACCCCTCCCTCCCCTCTCATTTAAACCTAGCACCCCTCCCTCCTCCTCCCACACAGCCGCCACCTCCCCACCCCTTGGGCGCAGCCCCTCCCCCAAAGGTGATTCCCCCCATTGCTACCCTTTGGAGAAGGAGAAGAAGGAAAAGAAGGAGAAGGAGAAGAAGGAAGAAGAAAGAAGGAGAGGAAGAAGAGGAGGAAATTTTGGGGAAAATCTTCACCGAGGTAATTTTATCTCATCCCAAATCCTCTGTTTTATGGTTTAATTAGGGTTCTTGGCATGGAATTTGATGGTAAATATTAGGTCAATTGCCCGATTAGAGTTTTGTCGTGGATTGATTTTTGATCTATTCACGCAGCGCGGCTTGTTTCGCATTTTTGATCTAGAAAACGAATTTTCTTGCGGGTCTCCCCAAAAGGAAAGTTGTAGATTACTTCCATATGTATCTCCTGTATGTTTTTCAAACTTGTCTACCGTGGGATCTGGGAGATAGGAGTTGGAAATATCGCTGTCCGACAGGCGGATGGATTGGTACAGTCCGACTGTAATCCGGAGTTTAAAAATAGTAAACAAATTTTCTGGCCTTGGCCATAGTTGGGAAAGTTGTAGATAATTTAGAGATATAGCTTCTGTATAAATTTAGTAATTTTTAGACCTCTGTGCTATCGGGGGCGCGCGTTTGAACGTGGCTGCCCAATCTGCCAGAGCAGAGTCTTTCCTCTGTTTTGGGCATTAATTTACTCCTAGCTGTGATTAAAATAAAAATAGGTGTTCTCCATGAAAATTGTAGGTTTTAAGTCATGAATCCAGAGAGGTATTATTTGCTATTTTTCTATCTATATTTTTAAAGATACAAAATTATGAAGCAGCGCTGCTGCAGAGAATAAATGTTGAATTGTGGAGCGGAGAGGAGTTTTCGCGGGTTCGGGTCTCTAGCATTGTTTTATATATTTTTATCATGTTTGTATGCTGAGGTTGAGTGCTGAGAGTTGTCTTATGGACAGGTGGTCTTGTCCCTGAGCGCTCTTGGTTTTTTTGTTGTGCTTCGCTTCGTCTGATTGAGGCAAGTAAACGTAGCGGTGGTTGCTACCGTTTAACCTGTTGTTCTTACTACTTTCAGTTTACATTATTATCATAATTTGATACAATTTCCATGATTGCATGATATTTTAATTGTGTAATTCTTGCTTAATGTTATAATGTTGATCATGAAATTAGCATGTGGTGGATGTGAGTATGTTGAGAGCGTGATAATGCTCCTTGCGGATGAATTAATGTGATTAATGAATTTTCATATCATTCAATCATTCAAGTCATATCATGTCCTTTGTGTATGTGGATGTCCTCTTATTGCCGTGTCGACGCACCTCTTCGCCCGCGGGAAGCATTCGTATATTACCGAAATACGATGCATCGCACTTCCTGCCCTGACAAGAGTAATGTGGAGCATAGCATGAGCATTCATAAGCATTCATATGCATTGCATTGTGGAATGATCATTTGCATACATATGCAATATAATGTGGTGAAGTTATTTTGTGGAATGTACAACTTCATAGTTGTAACGTGGAAATGGGGTCTTGTGAGCTATTGATGGAATGAAGTTTGTGGTTGTGATCTTGAAATGTTGTTCGTCCCTTGTGTGATTGTGATGGTGGCATGAAACTCTCTTCTCTTGCTTTACTTGTTTATATTAATTGTGGATATGAGAAGTAATATAGTATTGAAGTAAGACATACATATGTTTTATTGCCTTTGGTAGTGGTAGTGGTTGAGGATTTAAAGTAGTCCATCATGAATTAATTGTTATTGTTTTACCGTCATTGATAGTGAATTGAGGTCGTGAACATATACGTTGTTAATTATGGAAGATTAAATGTTGTTGATTAATCTATTGTGGCTTGTGGAGGAATAAATGTTTCTTTTGCATTTAATACGGGATAAAATGATTGCATTCATATGCTAATTAAATCTGAAATTTAAGAGACATGATTCATGATAGTTTGTGGTGGTATAATATTAATGAACATAAATTGTAATTGTGGATGTATGGAATTATAATGATGATGTTTAAATTGCTTGTAGTTTGAATAACTTATTAAATAGTTTGCTTGCTGAGATTTTTATCTCACTCTTGCTTCCCTCTCCCTACAGGTGGACTTTGCGCATGCATTGGGAAGTGTAGAGCGGCACCGCACTGATGCACTTGTATTATAATCTTAATGCTGAAGTAAAGTAGAAAGAATTCTACTTCTTGCTTAGTTATCATATTGATGAATGTTTCACCTTATTAATGTTGAATTTGGAATTGTTCCTTTGGATTATTATTGATTATGAATAATGAATTGTTATCTTTATTTCGTTTACCTTAGTTGTTACGCTTCCGCTTATACTATATTGTTTGGTAATTGTTGCCAGATTATTTTATTTTCGTAAATTGGCTAGTTGTAGAGTAGCAATAGTAGCATCCCGGGGCATTGTGGGTCCTGGGGTGTTACAGTTGGTATCAGAGCGGGCTTTAGGTCCGTGGTAATTAAACTATTAAATTGACACACTGGTGCACAGTAGGATGGGATGGGTCAAGCATTGCATTTATGCTTTTGACATGTTGTATTTATTATTTACATTATGAGATAATTTTGTATTATTATGATTTGCTCCTATGACTGTTATGAGTGAGAATTGTTAATGATAATATGTAGAAATTGTTTTTGCTGCCTTGGCATTTGCCAGTATAATACCCCAGAATGTTTATTAAATTGCTCAATTAAATTAAAGCGGATGACGTGGGGAGAAAGATTAAAAATTAAAAGTGTTTGAGGGGTTTTCTGAAAATTTAATCAAACCTGGGCCTAGGCCTTGGCCCAAGAGGGAGTTCTTGGCCCAAGAGGGGGGAGGCCACCTCTTAACCTAGCCCCCACCCCTCGCTGCGCCTCCCACCACCTAGCAGCCGCCGCCCCTGTCGTGGCAGCCGTTTCACCCCGCCGCCCCTGCCGTGGCAGCCATTTCGCTCTGCCGCCCCACCGCGCCCTGCCGTGGCAGCCGCACCCTGCCGTGGCAACCATTTCGCTCTGCCGCCCCACCGCACCCTGCCGTGGCAGCCGCACCCTGCTGTGGCAGCCGTTTCACCGTCCTCTTGCGCCGTGTCGTCGCCGGTGTACCGCGCCGCTGCTACCTCGACGTCGTCTCCTCCCCCGGTGCGCCGTCGTCTTCGTCCGTCGCTGCACCGCGTGGATCCGGAGGAAGGAGAGGAGGAGATCGCGGGCGTGTTCGTCGTTGTGTTCATCGTGTTCGTCGACGTGTTCGTCGTCGTGTCGTCAAGGGTAATCCCTGCTAGTCTCTAGATGAGTTTTAATCGAGTTAGATTCGTTGGTTTTCTGGGCTGCCGGGACATAAGCTGTTTGTAGGCAGTTTTGGGGTAGATTCGTCGGGATTCAAGTCTGGACCCCTGCTATAAAATTGTAGAGGGTGTAATTATCTTTCCAGGGAGTACAAGAACACGTGATTCGGATTTGTGTAGCGGAAGTTATGAATTTTCTAGTGCTGCTGTTCTGCAGACCGGGGTAGTTTTGGACGGATTTTAGTAAATCGATTTGTGCGATGGGAATTGTGGCGATTCAAGAGTTCTCCAAATTGGGACAGTTGTAGATAAGTTTCTTAGCTTTCCATAGAGGTAAAGAAGTCCGGATTCCGAGTTTCTGGGTGGAAGTTATGATCGTTTTAGTGCGCTGTCCAGAGAGTCCGACGTGATTGTTGATGCTTTAGAAAAGGGTTTGGATCGGGTAGAAAATGGCAGAATCAGAGAGGCTCCCCAACTAAGTTTATTTAGATAATTTAATTATATTTCCAGAGAGTGATGATTGAGTTATGAATGATTTACTTGTGGAGTGTGGGCAATCAAGCGTCGAGGTCCCCACACTTGTGGAGTGTGGGCAATTGGTCCCTGTACCCGAGGGTACAGGCATGGGTGTGCATTGACGGATGCACACTCCGCATTACCAGTAAAATGCGAAGAGATGAGAATGGACTTTTGATCATATTGCATAGCATGAAATTCATATGAAACATGTTTAACTTGACAGTTAATGTTCATGCTTACTTTTGTTACAGTTTATACTTGCTGAGTCGTTGGACTCACCATTGTTGTTGTTTGTTTAATTTAGGTACCAATGTGAGATCAACATCCATGGGGACATGAATGGCTAGTCCAGATGCACGTGCACTGTTCCTTCAATAAGAAATAAAGACAGTCATTATAATCTTAGTGACTGGTTAGTTTAATTGGTTCATTTTATTATTCATCAGATTAAATGTAATAATGATTAGAACTATTGGATATCGCTTCCGTTCTTTATTATGGAAATAGAACTGTTTCTGTTTATCTAGATTTGCTATTAATGATTGAATAGATAATACTTTGTCGAATCTTTTGGAATAATTATTAGAAGTTTTAATTTTGGCTAAAAGGTGGTAGCATTTCATGCCATTGTTTGGCTGGGATGTTACAGTTGGTATCAGAGCGGGTTGTAGGTCCGTGGTAGTGAGAATATTAAATTTGACACACTGTGCACAGTAGATGGGGATGGGTTTTGCATCGCATCTGTATTATTGCTGCTGATTCTGATTATTAATTGTGTGTTATGTGTGACTCTATATTTATTTATGTTATATAGAGATGGCAAGGGGTAGAGGCCGTTGTCGTGGTCGTGGCCGGCAGAGCGCCGGACGAAGCCAGCAGTGCCCGCCCATTGAATGAAACTGCTGCCAGAGAGGCCGATTCGTGGGATCGAGAGAAGAGGTTGCTTCAGCGGTTCAGGGAAAGCAGTCACCACCCCCTGCACCCAGAGCCGCGCATGCGGTCTTTCCTGCGGCCTTGCCGGCAATGGGTGTGATGGGTCTGCATCAGTGGAATGCGTTGAGGTTGGACACCTTCGATGGACTAGGGACGCCAGTTGATGCTGTTAACTGGTTGCGTCACATAGAGAGGCATCTGGAGGTGTTGGGGCTGACCTCAGAGCAGCAGGCTCGGTTTGTGGCTTTTCAGCTGAAGGGGCAGGCGGATCTTTGGTGGGAAGGAGTCCTGTCAGCCAGATCTGCTGCCCTTGGACCAGCGACTTGGGAGGTGTTTACGGAGCAGTTCAGAAAGAGTTACTACCCTGCCTCATTCGTGGAGAGGATGGAGGTGTCGTTGAACAACTTCAAACAGGGCAAGATGACGGTGTCCGAGTATGAAGTGGGATTTCATAACATAATCCGCTTCGTACCCTTTGTGGCAACCAATGATGTGGAGAAAGCCAAGAGGTTTCGCAGAGGGCTCGGGCAGGAGTTTCGCCAGGTGTTGGGAGCTTTGGAGCTTCGTGACTTTAGCTCCTTGGTGGAGCAAGCTAGAGGCATGGAGTTAGAAATGCAGCTTGGGGAAGGACTGCAGGGGACTGGTGGTAATGCGACTCCTGAGGGTTCAGAGAGCAGTCAGAAGAAGAGCTTTGGCAGTGGTGGATCGGCGCTGAAACCGGTTCACAAGAAGTTCAAAGGGACGCAGAATTCTTTCAAGTCTAAGTTCAACAAGTCTCAGGCGTCTTCCACTTTTCGTCCTACAGCTGGTGCTCCGATGGTACGTCCGGTCCCGAGGCAGGGGATGAAATGCTTCAAGTGTGGTGATGGGCATCGGGCGTCGGAGTGTGCTTGGTCGGGGGCTTGTCGCCATTGTGGTCAGGAGGGCCACAAAGCTTCAGTCTGTAAGCGTAACCCCACCAGTATCATCAAGTGGGAACCAGTTCAGGCAGCATTTTCAGCGCCAGCAGCTTCTTCTCGGGGGTCTGTGCAGATGCTAGCAGCTGCCCCTACTCAGACTTGGGCGCCGCCCCAGTCTCACTACCCTTCGCCTGGAGGGGTGCCTCCAGGGTACTTTTGGCCGCCTCCTCTGGCGGCGATGTTTCCAGTAGTGGCGCCTTCAGCTCCTCCTGTAGCGGTGGCTCCGCCGTATCCGGGTGCGGTGGCGCCCGGCACTCAGCGTCAGTCTCCTACGCCTTGTCGATGGCCGAGCCGGCCGGTCGTCCCGATGTGGTGACAGGTACACTTTTGGTGGACTCAGTGGAGGCTTTTGTTCTGTTTGATTCCGGAGCTACTTTTTCCTTTGCATCCGTAGAGTTTGCTAGCCGGGCCAGGTTGAGTTTGCAGTCTATTTCTCAGTCTGTTTTGGTTTATTCACCGGGTGGAATCCTTTCTAGTTCCATAGTTTGTCCGGGTTGTGTGATTACCATAGATGGAGATCACTTTGTTACTAATCTGATGGTTATGAGGATGGAGCCGTTTGATGTTATTTACGGAATGGATTGGTTGCATAGTTACCGTGCTGTCATATCCTGCTTTTGGAAGACAGTAACTTTGCAATCGCCGTTAGGCCAAGAGATAGTGTTTCAGGGTTGTGCACCCTCCTGCACACCCAGTGTGTTGGCTAGTCTTTTTCCTGGTAGTAGAGCGGTAAAGAGTGGATTTCTTTTATCTCTTGTGGAAAAGCCAAATTCCTCTTTGATTGTAGAGCAGATTCCGGTGGTCCGGGAATTCGTGGATGTTTTTCTAGCAGAGTTGCCAGGGATGCCACCTCAGCGTCCGGTGGAGTTCAGAATTGACTTGGTGCCGAGAGCATGACCAGTTTCTATAACTCCGTACCGATTGGCTCGACCGTTCCAAGAAGAGCTAAAGAAGCAGTTGGATGATTTGAAAGCAAAGGATCTTATTCGTCCGAGCGTGTCTCCGTGGGGAGCACCAGTGCTTTTTGTCAAGAAGAAAGATGGGAGCTGGCGCTTGTGTATTGATTACCGTGCTCTCAACCAGCTGACCATCAAGAATAAGTATCCTTTACCCCGTATCGAGGATTTGATTGATCAGTTGAGGGGAGCTAAGGTATTTTCAAAGATTGATCTCCAGTCGGGGTACAATCAAATACCTGTCCGAGAGGAGGACATTGAGAAAACGGCGTTCTCCACGAGGTATGGGCACTTTGAATTTAAAGTTATGTCTTTTGGACTAACAAATGCCCCTGCTGCTTTCATGGAGACAATGAACAGGATGTTGCATGAATATTTGGACGACTTTGTGGTCGTATTCATTGATGATATCTTGATTTATTCCAAGAGTGAAGCAGATCATGAGCGGCATCTGAGACAAGTGTTGGCAACACTAAGAGAGCATAAGTTTTATGCGAAGCTCAAGAAGTGTGAGTTATGGGTGACCCAGGTGGGGTTCTTGGGTCACATCATCAGTGATAAGGGAGTCTCAGTTGATTCAAGTAAAGTTTCTTCGGTGGTGGATTGGGAGAGGCCGACCAATGTCAAGGAGGTGAGGAGCTTCCTCGGGTTGGCAGGTTATTATCGACGCTTTGTGCAAGATTTCTCCATCATCGCCAAGCCCTTATCGAGGCTCACTCAGAAGGACATGAGGTTTCAGTGGAATGATGATTGTGAGCGCAGTTTTCAGGTTTTGAAGGAAAAGCTGGTGACCGCTCCTGTCCTCTCCATTCTGAAGCCAGGGAAGCGATTCACAGTTTTCTCTGATGCATCAAGAGTTGGGTTGGGTTGTGTGCTTATGCAAGATGGTAAGGTTCTGGCTTATGCATCGAGGCAATGAAAAAGCATGAACAATTACCCTACCCATGATTTAGAGTCAGGTGCGATTGTGTTTGCTTTGAAGCTTTGGAGGCACTATCTGTACGGTGAGACTTGTGACGTGTTTACCGATCACAAGAGTCTCAAGTACATCTTTACACAGAAGGATCTGAATTTGAGGCAGCGCAGATGGTTAGAGTTGATCAAGGATTATGATCTAACCATTCAGTATCATCCTGGCAAGGCCAATGTGGTGGCCGATGCTCTGAGTCGCAAGGCGACGCTTTACTACTGGATTGTTTGATTTCGATTTTGATCGTATGGGGATATCTTCTTGCTATGCAGTGCGGCCAGTGGAGACCCAGTTGATCCTAGAGTCAGCTATACCAGAGTGAGTGCGGGAGGCTGTGATCGTCGGTTGTTGAGAGGGTTGTAAACGGTTGGAAATGGGAAAAGAAGGGATTTCAGCTTGGATATGTCAGGTGCATTGCGCTTTAAAGGGCGTTTATGCGTGCCGCAGAAAGCGGAGGTTAAGGATGACATTTTGAGAGAAGCTCATCGCACTCCGTATACCGTTCATCCGGGAGAGACCAAGATGTATCGTGATTTGAAACAGAATTTCTGGTGGAAAAGGATGAAGGTGGATATAGCCAAGTATGTGGCCTCGTGTGGTATCTGTCAGCAAGTGAAAGCTGAACATAAGAGGCCAGCCGGTTTGTTGCAGCCATTAGAGGTTCCTTAATGGCCGTGGGATGATATTTCTATGGATTTTGTGGTCGCGTTGCCTCGGTCGCCGAGAGGCAAGGACACAGTTTAGGTTGTTGTGGATCGTTTCAGCAAGTCAGCGCACTTCATTCCTATCCGCACTACCAACACAGCGAGTGATTTGACTCCCATTTATGTGCGGGAGATTGTGAGGCTTCATGGTGTGCCTAAGACCATAATTTTGATAGAGATGCTAAGTTTGTTTCCAAGTTTTGGGAGAGTTTGCAGAGTGCTTTGGGCACTCAGCTTCGTTTGAGCACGGCTTTTCACCCGCAGACAGATGGACAGTCAGAGCGGACCATTCAGACTTTGGAGGACATGTTGAGATCTTGTGTGCTGCATTGGAAGGGTAGTTGGGAGGATCAATTACCCCTGGCAAAGTTTGCCTATAATAACAGTTACCACTCAAGCATCAAAGCAGCTCCATTTGAAGTGTTGTATGGCCGTAAGTGCAGGTCGCCCCTTTGCTGGGAAGCGGTGGGCGAGAAGGCAGTCTTGGGACCGGATTGGGTCCAGAAGACGGTCGAGAGAGTGGCTTTGGTGAGACAGAATCTTTTGGCCGCCCAGAGCAGGCAGAAAAGTTATGCAGATGTGAGAAGGAGGGATTTGGAGTTTGCAGTGGGAGATCAGGTGCTCTTGAGAGTATCTCCTACCAAGGGTGTGGTGAGGTTTGGTACCAAAGGGAAGCTTAGCCCGAGGTATGTTGGACCTTTCACCATACTAGCGCGGATTGGGAAATTGGCTTACCGTTTGGATCTCCCTGAGGCTATGCGCGGAGTGCATAATGTGTTTCACGTGTCCATGTTGAGAAAGTACTTGCGAGACCCAGAAGTTCACATCGTTCTAGAGCCATTGGTTATTGAGCAAGATTTGTCCTTTGAGTCCAAGCCGGTGCGAATTCTGGAAAGATCAGAAAAAGTGTTGAGAAACAAGACTTTGCTGTATGTCAAAGTGCTTTGGTCGCAGCAGACCGAGAGGGAGGCAACTTGGGAGTTGGAGTCTCGCATGCGCGAGCTGTACCCGGCGTTGTTCATGTCAGGTGCGTGTTTATTGCTAGTTGGTTGAAGTTATTTCCTATTTTGGTTGCAATTAGAATTCGAGGTCGAATTCTGTTTAAGGGGGGTAGAATGTAATACCCCAGAATGTTTATTAAATTGCTCAATTAAATTAAAGCGGAGGACATGGGGAGAAAGATTAAAAATTAAAAGTGTTTGAGGGGTTTTCTGAAAATTTAATCAAACCTGGGCCTAGACCTTGGCCCAAGAGGGAGTTCTTGGCCCAAGAGGGGGGAGGCCACCTCTTAACCTAGCCCCCACCCCTCACTGCGCCTCCCACCACCTAGCAGCCGCCGCCCTTGCCGTGGCAGCCGTTTCACCCTGCGGCCCCTGCCGTGGCAGCCATTTCGCTCTGCCGCCCCACCGCGCCCTGCCGTGGCAGCCGTTTCGCCCCGCCGCCCCTGCCGTGGCAGCCGTCTCGCTCTGCCATCCCGCCGCGCCCTGCCGTGGCAGCCGCCGTCCTGCGTCTCCGTCGCCGGCCGCCGTCCTCTTGCGCCGTGTCGTCGCCGGTGTACCGCGCCGCTGCTGCCTCGACGTCGTCTCCTCCCCCGGTGCGCCGTCATCTTCGTCCGTCGCTGCACCGCGTTGATCCCGAGGAAGGAGAGGAGGAGATCGCGGGCGTGTTCGTCGTCATGTTCATCGTGTTCGTCGATGTGTTCATCGTCGTGTCGTCAAGGGTAATCCCTGCTAGTCTCTAGATGAGTTTTAATCGAGTTAGATTCGTCGGTTTTCTGGGCTGCCGGGACAGAAGCTGTTTGTAGGCAGTTTTGGGGTAGATTCGTCGGAATTCAGGTCTGGACCTCTTCTAGACAATTGTAGAGGGCGTAATTATCTTTCCAGGGAGTACAAGAACACATGATTCGGATTTGTGTAGCGGAAGTTATGAATTTTCTAGTGATGCTGTTCTGCAGACCAGGGTAGTTTTGGACGGATTTTAGTAAATCGATTTGTGCGATGGGAATTGTGGCGATTCAAGAGTTCTCCAAATTGGGAAAGTTGTAGATAAGTTTATTAGATTTCCATATAGGTAAAGAAGTCCGGATTCCGAGTTTCTGGGTGGAAGTTATGATCGTTTTAGTGCGCTGTCCAGAGAGTCCGACGTGATTGTTGATGCTTTAGAAAAGGGTTTGGATCGGGTAGAAAATGGCAGAATCAGAGAGGCTCCCCAACTAAGTTTATTTAGATAATTTAATTATCTTTCTAGAGAATCTGAGAACGCTTAATGTTGATTTACATACTGGGAGTTATGGATTTTTGAAGTCGGCTGTCTGTGGTTGGGCAGATTTGGCCAAGGGGAGTTGGGGATTTTAATTGAGATAATCGTTGGGGTAATTGGGGTTGCTGATATTTTGCATCTAGAAACCCGTTACTGTTATGTTAGTAATTATTAATTAATTATTTAGGAGGAGAGCAGATTCCGGGGGTTTCGCCTTCTGCTCGTTCTTCGTTGTCTCGCGGTTGAGGCAAGTATAACTTTGCTATGATTAATCTGTGTGATTTGATGATTTGGATGCTATGAGTGATGATTGAGTTATGAATGCTTTACTTGTGAATTTTAGTAAGGTGATGAGTTGATAATGCTACTTATGTTCTGTTTACATTATAACATTTTTTTGTGATTAAATTGATGCATAGTATGTTGAATACCTGTTTATCTTGCTGATACATTCACATATATGCATCATGCTGAGAATTGTTGAAGTCTTGGTCACGTGGTGATCAAGCGTCGAGGTCCCCACACTTGTGGAGTGTGGGCAATTGGTCCCTGCACTGAGGGTACGAGCATGGTGTGCATTGACGGATGCACACTCCGCGTCACGGTAAAATGCGAAGAGATGAGAATGGACTTTTGATCATATTGCATAGCATGAAATTCATATGAAACATGTTTAACTTGACGATTAATGTTCATGCTTGCTTTTATTCTGATTTATACTTGCTGAGTCGTTGGACTCACCCTTGTTGTTGTTTGTTTAATTTAGGTACCAATGTGAGATCAACATCCATAGGGACATGAATGGCTAGTCCAGATGCACGTGCACTGTTCCTTCAATAAGAAATAAAGACAATCATTATAATCTTAGTGGCTGGTTAGTTTAATTGGTTCATTTTATTATTCATCAAATTAAATGTAATAATGATTAGAACTATTGGATATCGCTTCCGTTCTTTATTATGGAAATAGAACTGTTTCTGTTTATCTAGATTTGCTATTAATGATTGAATAGATAAGACTTTGTCGAATCTTTTGGAATAATTATTAGAAGTTTTAATTTTGGCTAGAAGGTGGTAGCATTTCAGGCCATTGTTTGGCTGGGATGTTACAGCCAGGTTATACCGCTGTTTGTAGCATGGGGATTAGCGATGAAGTTATCTCAGGTAACTTAATTGCAGATATTGTGAGTGAGTTTCTTTAGAAACATTGTTATCTTCCTTAAGTGGATTGTGGCTGATTCTTGGCCTATTACAGTTAATGAATTGTTTTCTCTTGAGATTGTGGTTCTTTGCAGTTGTTGGTTTGCAATTGGTCTCTACCTGTTCTTTGAAACAAGTATTGTTTCTTTTCAGAACATTCGAGACACTTTTTGCTCCTTGTGAATATTGTTGTTTTGTAAGGGTGTTCCCTTCGGGAGTTTTATCATGTTGTGAATCTTGTCTCATTGGTTCGCTGGATATTTTATTAATGAAAGTTTTATGTTGAAAACTCATTAAAATGTGAAACTCTTGGATCTATGTTTTTCTTTTAGATTATTTCGAGTGTTGAAGTTTATTTTTCATCTCTTTTCTAAAAGAGAGTGTTAAACCTTTTATGGTGTTTTGCTATGCTTAAGTGGAAAGTGGTAATCATATAAATTAATTCCTAATGTACGAATTATCAAGTTGAGATGTTAGCATGTTGCATAATTAATTTTAATTAGCATCCTCGGAAGTGTAGTTTATTAATTTGATATCGCCTTGAAATGGTTTCTGGAAGAACTGTGATTTAGAATTTGTCTACACATGATTAGAACTCATGGAGTTATTGAGAAGTGTGCAAAAAGAATTAGAATGATTATTATGATTGTTTAAATTTCTATCATGTTGGATAAATTGAATTATTTTTGTCTTTAGTAATTACTCTGACCGTTTGGAAATTAGTAAGTAAGGATGCGTTGGAATATTGCCTTGGTAATATTGATCTTTAACCTGTCATTTATTTAGATACTTTATGAGCATGTACAATTGCTAGATTAATCTATCTTCCACCATGTTAAAATGTCGAAACATGTATAAAAAAATAGATGAAGGTTGAGGTATTGAATTGTAGAATCTTGTCTTACAAACTGGTATTATTGAAGTTTAAAATTGTTTCGTTCTAATTTTTGAACGTAAGGAGAAATATTGAATCTAAGTTCATGATTGTTTTATGATTGTAAATAGAGTTAGATCATGAATGTTGTTATGATAAATTAATAATCAACTATTGCTAGTAATGAATAGAGTACAATCAATTTGTGCTAAATTAGAGTTGAGCATCAATAAGAATTGAAAATATGAAATTTAATGAGAGATTTATACTAGCATGTTTGGGTGAGATTGCCATGTTCTAGTATCATCTTATTTAAGAGTTTTGTTTTAATATGGTGGCTTATGCACTAGGTTTTCCCTAGATCAAGTAGTTGCAATCTTATTTAGATAATAGAAACATGATGAAGTGATTTCTTGTATTTCTTTTGAAAAAGTTTATGAAGAGATTTATGGATATGATGATGCTTGTTAAGAATGTATTAATCTGATAATAGCATGTTGGTCAGTATGTGGTTGTGATGATAATGTTGAATGTTATTTAAATAAAAGAATTTGATAACTTCCATGATACTATTTGAATCAAAAGTTTTGAGATTTGCGTATGCGATCTTTTAGATCTCATGGCTTTTGTGGTAACTGAAATTGTTTTGAGCAAAGTGTCGCGTTGAGAGCTTTTATTAGTTCTTAAAGAATTAATGTGTTGTGGTCTTCAAATCTCTTTTGTTGGATCTGTCAAGGTAATACCGTAATCAAAGAAGGTTGTTCTCTTTGTTAAAAGAAAAGTTTGGTAAAAGTATTAGAGGTTGAAGTCAAGTTGTGCATTTCTTTTTGTGGTGTGTTTGACTTCTTATTCTCGCCGCTTAAGAGTTACTTGAGCTCGAAGGGCAATATATTCGCCGCATAAGAGCTTCTTGAACTCGAATGGCAATATTGTATTCTTTTTTTTGAGATTTGGTTTTTTCTTCTTGAGGAGGCATGTGCCTTCAGCTGTGATCTTATCTTTTGTTGTCCAAGATTTATTGCTATTTCTTCTGGTCTTGTGTTTATTACGGATGGTAACATCTTCCTTTGTGCTGGAATTTACTTCTTTTGCCTCTCTAAGAAAGGGGTAATTAATTTGGGTCGCAAAGTATTTTAAGAGGTGTATGGCATCTAGTTGGTGTGTTGGGCGATGATTTAGAAATCCTTGGTTCAAGGAAGTTAAATTTTCAAAGGGAATGGATTGGGAAATTAATAATATCTCGAGCAGTAATATGGAAGAGGTTATCTGCAAATTGAGTTGTTATTTGTTGAGGTGTATTCTTTCCAGTTAGGAAAAGAAAATGATTGAATTGGTTTGTCGAGTGATTTTCACTCTTGGCTTGTGCAGTGTGGATTCTCCAAATGTCTATTTGGAGAGTGTGAATGATTTTGTTGTGAATCCTTCGTTTTGGATCGTGGTCCTTTGAAGGAAGGTTGTTTGCTAGTGTGTTGCTTGAGAATCCTTTATTCCTCTTTTGGTTGCGTTCCTTTTGCAAAGCTATTGTTTGTGCTTCGAGTAATATTATGAGTGGAATCTGCGGTCGATTCCTTAAGAGGGTACAAAGTATTATCCCGATTATAATAAATAGAGGAAAATATTCTAAGAAGAAGGATGGTATTAGTTAGTGGCTTGATAGTTTTGTGTGAAAGACAGGATTATAATAAATTGCTTGTAGTTTGAATAACTTGTTAAACAGTTTGCTTGCTGAGATTTTTATGTCACTCTTGCTTCCCCCTCCCTACAAGTGGACTTTGTGCATGCATTGGGAAGGGTAGAGCGGCACCGCACTGATGCACTTGTATTATAATCTTAATGCTGAAACAAATCATTAACATATTCATGAGCATACACATCCATAACATTGTAACAATCATCAACAAGCATCAATCACACTCGATATGCACTATCAATTTAAAGCCACACATGTACTTGCCTTAACCACGCGAAAACGGAGAATGAGTAGAAGGTGCAGCCCCGGGAACCCGTCCTCCTCCTGAACATTAATATAATATTTTCTAAGACAACAGAAACGGGTCTATAGATAAAAGAAAAACACCCTTAAACTAACCCAATATATTTAACTTGACCCAAACTCAAATTTTATCTCGGCCAACCCCTGCCTTCTACAGACAGTCAACTTGAAAAATTCAATACTTTTGATACGAAGGTTCAATAAAGCGTTCTCAGATTCTATGGAAATATTATTAAATTATCTAACTAAACCTATTTGAGGAGCCTTCCAGTTCGACCATCTTCTACTCGAT